>WBNO01020325.1:0-56968 GCA_013400575.1 Peucedramus taeniatus
TCTCTCTTTCTCTCTCTCTCTCCCCCCTTCCCTTCTCACCCCTCCCTCCCCTTCCAGAAAATTTTTCTTATCTCAACCCATAATCTTTTGTATTTTCCTACATGCTGAGTACTGTAATTCCTTTGAATAAAATTTGTTGCCTTCTTCAATTGGATATGACCATAAATAGTAAAAAGGTTACTAAAGATGAAATATGTGTAAAACACGTAAGTAGAAATGTAAATTAGGCAAGTCTCAATGTATGGTACTGAACAGTTGTGTATATCCACAGGTGGAAAAATATTTGATGGTAAAAGGTAATGTGATAGATCAGAGCAAGGAGAGGGTAAACCTAATTATGATAGCTACTGAAAACTGACAGTTACTTAGAGAAATAACTGATAAGATGAAATTAAAGGTGATTTCGTATTTCTTTCATGCTGACTTTAGTCTGTAATCAATATAAATGCTAATAGTTTTATGTGTCCAGAAGAACCAAAAATGAATAAAGCTGGTAGTGGACAAAAGCTATGCAAGACTTTTGTCTTCATACTCCAATATAAATATGCACAAATATTTACATGTTTCATTAAATTATGAAATTAAAGTAACTGACTTTTATAGATTAAAAATCACATTCTTACATTGTTAAAGTATTCCAAAGTCTTAGCAAATTATCTGCCAGTAATTTTCAAAGCAGCTGCAACTTCCCATTCCTTACTCACACTTTCTATTCTCTTAACAGAGGAACAGGACAATTATTTTCTTTTATGCGATGTCTTACCAGAAGACAGATTACTTAGAGAACAGCTTCAGCAAAAGAGACTGGTAAGAAATTATTGTTTAATTTTTAAGGTAAACACTCCAATAGAATAATATATAGTAATTTAGCAGGCATTTTAAAGTGAAAGCATTTTTTGCAAGATAGCAAAATTCTGAAATTTTTTAAGCTCATTTCCCTAGCTGCTACACAAACATACACAAATCCCCTATTCATAGGTTTTTCCTCGGGATAAATTTCCAGGTTGTATGTCAGTGTTCCACACAAGTGGAGAATACGCCTAGAACACTGAAAAAGGTTGAGTGTGCTGAACATCTTTCTTCTTGCGAGGATCTGCAATGCATTGACACAATACCTTTATGTAATAATATACATCTAGGGAAATTAGCAAACTGGAACTCGGTGTGCGATACTGTGAGCAGAGAAGGTGATACTTATCTACAAATTCTTTGAGCAAGCTGTTTTTGTGCATTTGCACCCCCTTTCCCAGATTAAATTAATTCACAGTCTTGTACTCACAAGCACCATGGTGTGTGAGTGGAGGAAGTCTGGCCAGTATTGTTTCTGTGAGATGCAAATGACATGAAATGCCAGCTCTTGAGTCCACATGAACCATTCTGGTTCTTCTTGCCTGATGGCAACCCAGTACTGCGGACAGACCTTGCTGAACTTTTAGGCATTGTCAGTTCTGAATGGGTGGTCCTTCAAGTTCAACTCATGACCAGCTTCCAGGAGTCTTAGTCCAGATTGTGGGCCAGTGGGGTTTTTTCTGGTTTCATGTTTGAAATACACATCTGGAGTCTGGTTTTGCTGTTGGGCTAATTTAGAAATGAATGTTAGATGGTACATGGAAGCCTTGTTAGCAATCTCCTCATGCTAGGATGCAGGGTATCCTGCTGGAGATGCAGAATACCCCATACCTGTACTGTGAGATGCTAGAGTGCAGGCCTTAGGGTCTTTACATAAATACATTCCTCAGTTTAGTGCTGGCAGCCATGTCCTGAGAATTGTCAACACAGGCCTTTTAACCTTTTGTTATGCTGTATGTTTTCTTCTGGTATGTTTATATTACAAGTCTTTACATAGGCAGCATGCAAAAGAAGACACGGTTAGTGATATGCATTCAGAATGAAGGAGAACCTTACAAAACCCAAATTCTAGTCCTAGGGAAATTTGGATTGGCAGACAAAATCCAGTTGGTGCTGTTACTCTGAGAGTGCTATTTCCATTTGCTGGCAACATTAATATTCTTCAGCTTGAAATACATGACTAGTGAATCCCCAGAACTGGAGGAATATATACAAGTCTTACACAGCTTTCCATAGGATCCCAGCTCCTGCAAAGGAGAAATGTGGTAGTTCTTCCACTGGAGATTTCCCATGGAGTTAGAGTTGCCTGAGCTGAAACCTGCATTCCTATATAGGTCCATTGGATTGGCATGGACTCAAAGAAACAGCTGATGCACTCACGCCTAGCATGCTTCCCTTCCAAAGCTATCTGGGATCAGTAAAAAAGGTTTGTCTAGATCAGTATCTTACCCTTGACAGCAGCTAAATGTCTCTGGTATTTGCTGTCTTCTGAACTACTGGTGATTCTTTCCCAAAATACTCACTTAGTCCCCTGCAATTGGCAGCTCAAAAATTTCTGAATTCGGCAATCTGAGCTTCCAACTCTGAACCCACAAAAACTTCCAGCATCTCCACTACCTGCAGGAGTTGCACAGCTTGACCACACACCTGGAGAGAGCCATCTATTTTGTCCTTTTGAACCTGTCATGTCACACCTGGCAGGTTTTTGTATTAGAAGAGATAGTAAAGAATTTGTCCTTAGTATTATCCAAACCATTCATGATTTTTCTCCTGATTTATCTGTCTTACATTATGTCTTTCATTAGTCCTGTGCTGGAGTGCACACTCATGCAAAGAAGGACAACATCCTGGGCTCTATTAGGAAGAGTGTTGCAGTCAGATCAAAGGAGATTATCCTTCCCCTCTACTCAGCACTGCTGAGGCCACATCTGGAGTGCTGGGTCCAGCTCAGGGCTCCGCAGTACAGGAAAGATATAGAAGATATAGACTTCCTTGAGCAGCTCTGGTGCAGGGTCACAAAGATGCTTAAGGGACTCTGACATCCTCATACAAGGAGAGGCTGAGACAGCTTGGACTGTTAAGTCAGGAAGACAAGGCTCAGAAGGGAACTTAGTGATGCATATAAGTACTTGATGAATGAAAAAGGAGTCAGATTCTTCTCAGCTGAGCCCACCAGCAGGACAAGAGGTAATGGGCATGAATTAAAAATCAGGAAATTCCCCCTGAAAACAAACCCCTTGTTTTTACTGTGAGGGTGGTCAAACACCTAGAGCAAGTTATCCAGAGAGGTTGTAAACTCTTCCTCTGTGCAGAGAGTCAAAAGAAAACTCAACACACTCCTCCTCAACACACCCAGGAGGGGTAACCAGGTAGAGCTGACCTTGCTTGGACACAGGGGTTGGACTTGTTGCTCTCAAGAGATTTTTTGCAACCTCAATGATTAGCTGATTTGAGGTTGAGGAATGCTATTTGGTGATTCTTCACAGTGCATCATTACTGCACTTCTCTGTATCTTTTACAGTTTTCAACAATCCTTTTGGGTTTGTGAAAGACACCTTGAATTTTGCATGGGGGCATGCAGTATCATAATGATATTTGTTTTCCAAGTGTGTATCGTTTATGGCTTTGAGGGAGGAAAAAGGGTTGTGATGGAGCATGCAGCTGATGTTTTCATAGAACCATCTTATTACAAATAATACCTCCTGGCTGCTATAAATTGGACTCTACTTTTTTTGTTTTTCAAAGGGCATTTGTTTCTGATTTTGTGGGTTTTGTACTATGCAGTTCTGCACCAACTAAGCCTTTTCTCCACTGCAGTGCCAAGGGCATTGCACTCTGTTAGCAAGTGAGCAATCTCATCTGCTCTGCAAGTAGACATTTCCTCAAATTCTGGAATGGGTGGAGAATTTAACCCAAAGCAAGTGCTGGTTCTGTTTACAGAGTATTTAAATTAGAAAAGAAAGAATTATGCATTTTTATTATGGTGAGAAATAGTTTGAAGTTATCACTGTTTTGAATATCAGAATTCTATCCTCAGTTTTTATAGAAGGATTTTGTCAAATCAAGCTACAGCTGTAGTAGGGGCTGATGGAGTCACTGCTTTAGTTACAGCAATAAAGTCTGTTTATTTTTTCATTTCCTTTTGCTGCAATCTGAGTGTTGACTTGCAAGTTAAATAGATATTTTGCTTTGTAAAGCCTTTTACCTCCAGACAAGTCCAGCAATTAAGAGTGAGCTGGCAAATGGGCTCATGTGAGTTGCATAGAATAAAGACCAGAACCATACAACTTCTGGTGATTCTTCTGCAGCCTTTGAATCCTAACTGCTGTCTCCAGCAGCAAGCCCAAACAAGGACAAATGCTGTCTTTAAAATGTGCTGCCTGAAGCATTTCATTCTGCAGTTTTGAAACTCCAGTTTAGGAATATTTCAGGCTGTATTGCAGCAGGGAGCTAGCCAAGGTGGATGTCATGCAGAGACATAATGGTGATTGTGATGTATTGAGAGAGGCCAAAGAATGAGCCTGAAGTAGGTTAGAGAGCACAGCTTGCTGAAATAGCTGACAAAGCTGTGAAATACAGAACACATACAGTCTTTTGGAGAAACACAGTCTTGACAAAGATTTTGTAGTTGTGAAGCACTACCAGGCAAGGAAGTCCTGGCAGCAGAACTAGAGATACATGGAGGGGCAGTGCTGGGTGTTTTCTTTAAATAAAAAAGTAACATCCCCAGACCTATTTTTTTGAAAATGCATACTTCCTACAACAGCACTAACTTTGTCTTGCTGTTGTCTATACAGCTATTCACCCATCATCTGACTGGTAGTTTTAGGTGAAGGGGCTTCTCTTTCTCCCAATAAGTAAAGATCCCAAATAGCAGTCTTCACCAAGACTGCAAGCTTCCCAGGAAAAGCTGTTTGTATCTGATCCCCAGTTTATTACAATCTTAAGCTGAGACAAGGTTCAGGAGGTTGAAGATACACACTGGAAGGGATGGAGATGTTATTCCAGTTTAATGTAATGCAACATCAGAAGTGCTTGTGGTGTGTGCCACAGCTTCCTAGAAACTGCCAGGCTGTGTCCTGTGTCAGGACAAAGCCCTCTAGGTTGCCTGCAATTGGCCATGTAGGATTGAGTTTGCTGTTCCACTGGGCATTAGGTGGTTACCATGAACCTGCTCACTGATACCAGAGGTAAAGCTGAATCACAGGTAGAAGCATTAAACGGATATGTTTTATACAAAATTATTTAAATCGTTGCATAAGATCTCACTGTGGATTGTATTTATTTCCATGCACCATGTATATAAAGTTAAGAGAATTTTACTGGAACTTAACTGGGACACATAGTGCCTCTGGAAAAACTTGAAATTTCTGTGAGAACCCACACTCAAAACATACTAACATCTGGTTTGTGCTAGCAAGCATATTTGAATTTTATATGTTCATTGTTACAAGTAAGTATAAATATGTATAATAAACTTATGTGATGGAATGATTTTATGATTATGGTTTTGTCTGAATAAATATATCTGTTTCTTTTCCTAGAGAGAAATTCTAGAACAGCAACAACAAGAGAGATATGACACAAGTTTTCATAGTATGTGTATGTTCTGTGATCAAGAATTCACAGGAAACAGGTTTGTCTATTGCCCGCTTTGCTTTTGTTTTATTTTTTGATACCTACTCAGCATCTTTGTTTAAGTTTTCAATGTCATTGAACCAGTTAATGCATAATGGTCGGATTCAGAAGGTAGAATTAATTTTAAGGTATAGTTTACATATTTCTTTCAACTGAAGTGCCAATTTAAATAGCTCCTGTCCTACTTCTCAAACTTTTTTCTTTATTCCAGTGCAATTATTTCTACTACACGGTATGCTGGAGTTGGGAATGAGCCATTTTAAAGAGAAATTTTTTTTGGCAACTGTTTTAGTGACAAGGACAGCTGTGTAAGCCAACGTGATGGTTAATTTCTTTTTTTATCCAGTTGTACATTTTCTTATATAAAGCTCACCTAACTAGTCTGAATTTGAGTATCAAATGGAAAAGAGGAGAGCAAAATTAGAGTGAGAACAGAGGGCTTTACAGCATCAGTCAAATGCAAGCAACAATTGCATTGAAGTGCATGCTCCAAAAAAACTTTGTTTATTCAGAGTACATCAGTTTCACTTGGAGAGGCTAAGTCTGTTTGCATGGGTAGTTCTGGTAATCTGGAAGGGTAGAAGCACCTGGGGTCATATTCCTGCAGGTCATCCCAATGTTCTATGAGTGTCCCTCTCTACTGCCTGGTGACAGTAGAGGAACTTCATCCTCTGCTTCCTCTTGAGTCTGACAGGCAGAGTGCATGTTTGAAAATCATGCCTGGACAATGGTAAAAGCAAGTGTCAACATTCAGATATTTCTTTAGTCCCTAAAAGCAGAACCTGAGGCATGTAGAGAGGTTGGGCACCTAAGGAATTAACCAGTAAATCTCTGTCAGAAGAATATCTTATTTGAGCATGCATTATGTTTATTTGTGTACACTTTTGAGTGCCATTCATGTTGCTAGTGCTGTGTGAAGCAACATTGATGTAAAAGCACATTGCATCCAAGAATTTCTGCTCTGCTAACCAGCATAGAGAGGTCTGACAAATGGCTTTTTAGAATGTTTCTCAAGAGGGTTGTTTGAAATGTGATTTGCTTATACAGGGTAATGAATGATCATTGCTAACAGTGAGGGTCAAAATAAACTATACTGTAATTTTCATTTAAAGGATTATATTTCATGCATGTGGATAGAGCAGTTGAAATGTTACTGAACATTCAGCAGAGCTGAAAATGAAAAACTTCCTGTTTCAATTAAATTGCATTCCTTTTTTCCTAGCAGTGGCAGCAAGACTATTACTGTTTATTTAACATTGGCTTTTATGCAGTTTTAGCGCCACTGTTGTATTTTAAATCAATAATTGAATAATTCTTATATATATCCAAAAATATGTAACACTCTATTTGAATGTCTTTTGTAGATCTGTTCTTCTCAATCATATGGCAAGAGAGCATGCCTTTAACATTGGGCTGCCAGATAACATTGTGAACTGCTATGAGTTTTTGGCTGTATTACAGGGGAAGCTTGACAAGTAAGTAGAGTTTTGTTTGTTTGTTTTCAATAAACTTGGGTTGTATTTCTTTTAACTTGGAAATAGTAGGTAAAAATGAATTCCACATTTGTGGCTAGTTAAGAAGAAGCAAAGAGAGCATGTAAGTTTATTGTGAGTCCTCCTCAAAGTCTTTTTGTTGCCTTATTGAAAGCTAATCCCTAACAGTTCATAGTATGAATTCAAGTGCTGTGTTTCAGTTACGTGTTGCACAGCTTGACATCAATAATAGCACATGCCTTTTTCTCATAACTGTTAGCATTAATTAATGTTCTTTCTCATCATGACAAACTTTTTGCTAAACATCTCTTTAATGGCTGAATACAGGGTCCTTGTTCCAGTCTTCACTTGCCTCCATATACCATTACTGTGGGATGTTTGGTCTCTCCCATAAGGGAGAGACCTGTACTGCTTACAGAGCAAACCCAGAGCAGAAGGGGACAGATACATGTTAACTTTTCCCAGAAATGAAGACATATTAAGAATGCCTTTTCTTTTATCATTGGTGCATTGCCTAATGCACTAATGCCTAATGAATTACCATGCTCACTGATAATTTGCAGCTCTAGTGTTTATCAGTAGCACCTGAGGCTTTCAGTTAGAGGGAGTTTTCTCAAAGCCGATCCTCTCTGTAGTTAATGCACATGCTGAAATTGTGTCCAGAGTAGTGAAAGGCCACTCCCCCTACAGCTAAGGATAGATGTATTAGCTATGCTAGTAGAATAGTACCTGAGAATAAATTACTAGAGGAGAAAGATCTTGATTCAGGCAAATAAGACTACATTATGTATGCTGACAGAAAGCCTTCCGTACTCTTTGTGGGAATGCCTTTCTCAAGTAGAGCAAACACTTTGCTGTTAGGAGGTGGAGCAAAGCAGATATTAAAATTCATAGATGTATTCTGGCATCAGACCTATGATCCACCAGCAAGGCAATCTTGATTTAAAGTCTGCAAGCATAGGGAGAACTCAAAACTTCTTAAATGTCTTGAAAGGCAAAATGATACTGAGAATCCTGAATTTCTGCTCCACACAAAACCTCAGAGTGGAATCTGGAACCAAAACAGTTTTATGATGCTGATTTAAGGCAGTGCATATACTTCTGTTTTGTTTTAATTGCTCTGGAAGACATACTGTGGTAAAATTCTCATTTGTTAATGAATGTTTTCACCTTCTCGAGTAATGTGTATATACACCTAAATAATACTTTCATGTCTATGTACATATATGCATGTATCTATGTGTATGTGTGTCTATCTATGAATTATATATACTTCTGTGTGTGTGTGGATATGAATTTATTTACTGAATTTTACTTCTTAGGATTTCAAAACCCATTGTCCACCCTGGCAAACTTTCATTTACACTCCCTGTTGAGGTAGAACTACAAAAACTTTCTGTTTGGCTAATTTAAATTGTTTCAAAAGATAAGTAGTATGTTCACAGTTTGTTTTTTTCCCTCTGAATTACAAAGAAACCATTACGGATGGATTGGATGTCATTGTAAGTCCATGCTGAGTTACAGAGCTCACACAGGGAGCAATCAGCAGCCTTTCTGTGCCCACTTTGGGTAATCAGACTTTTCTCCCACTTTGCATATGGGGGAAACAGTAAAATTTTTTGTTATCTATATTTTTCATTTTCTGTCATTGTTATTTCTGGTTAATTGATCTAAGATTATCTTGTCTTTTTTTTTCAAATAAGCTTTCTGTTTCTTTTAGTTTGCTCTGACATGCTTAGGTTAATCTTACTATATATAAGTCCAGCTTATTTAAGTTTATTATTTTGTACTATTTTCATTTTAGCATGTTGACCTGTTTACCTTTTTATCTTAGCTTGCAATGTTTATACTGTGAAAAAGTCTTCAGAGACAAAAACACACTTAAAGATCACATGAGAAAGAAGCAGCATCGCAGAATCAATGCCAAAAATAAAGAATATGACAAATTTTATATGATTAATTACTTGGTAAGTAGTTCTATGAATAATTAGCAAATTGACTAAAGACATAAAGACGTTATCTAGTTAAAAGTGAATAAATTCAAACTAGCAATTAGCATAAAGGTCAAAAATCAAGTGAAGGATTCACTTGATGCATGAAGTGTGCTCATTTATGGTGTGATATTCTGGATAATTGTCAAACTAAGCAGTAGTAAACATTTTTTGTTGAGATTTGATTTTGAGAGATGCAAGAGTGTAGCTTGAAGAGACACTAATCATCATGTCATTAGTGATCAGTCTCTGCTTTAAAAACAGAAGGGAAGGTGAGATAGAGCAATTAAGTAAATGGAGGTCTAACTTACAGCAAGTTGGCTTTGAGCTCGTTTTCTACAAACCTTAAGCTGGAAGTGCTCTTCAGAGGATAAATTAAATGCAAAGAGGAGGAAAATGAAAGACACAGAGATGAAAGAAAAACAGTTAGTTTTTAGCTTCCAGGTAGGTGTATGTTGCTAAATATTTTTTTATCTCAGACCTCTGAGACTGTGTGCATGTGTATGTAACAGATTTTCATTTGCTGCCTTCAACTTATGAATATAGGAGCTGCTTCAAAAGCTGCTATGTTCTGTCCCAGAAATAACTATAGTTCACCTGAACTAGTCTTTGTGCCTTCTACATGTGCTAATATCCAGGTTATAAATAGGCGTTTTAGACTGTTTTACCTATTCTTTCCTTTTAATTTCTCTCCATGGGTGTTACTTTAATACTGAGAACAAAAATGTGTATGTTTAATGCTCTGCCAAGTCCTTTCTACCCAAGACAGAATGAGTTCCCTTGGTGATATTTTATATTTTTCTTTCAAAGATCAATGATCTGACATCTGGGGTTTTTTTCTAGATATTCAAATTTCACTACTTTGAAAACTGACCTGTATTTGCTGCGCAGTGAGGAAAAGGTTGTGAAGCTATGTAGGGTAGATGATTTAGATCCTCAACAGAACTGAGCATTTACTTCTCCTTTGGAAGTTAAAAGATTTCAATAGATTTTTCTTCTCTGCTTGTCTTGCACATAATATTATGTTTTCAGAACTTGGCATCTTTTAAAATTATCTTTTGTCTCTCATTTGCATTCATTGTTCACATTTTAGTCTGTTCCATCTTAGATCAGGAAATTGAGCTAGATGACTACTCAGAATCTCTGAGAACCATGAAATACTACTTGAGAAATTTGAGAGGCATGCAGGGAAGTCATAACATGAATACAGGCACAATGGCTGTGCCATGTTAATAAGCAGAATATGCCAAAGGAAATATAACAGCAAGGCTACTATTCACATACCAAACCTCCTTTCTCCAGTTGCTCCAAAACTGCTGGCCTTGCCCATGCCTGTCGCCTGAGAATGGTCTGTGGTCTGTGTGCTTCCTGAGCCACGTGCGTGTGTGGTCTGAGTGATGCTGCTTGCCTGGCCACAGACCATGCAGACTGTTTTAGAGCCAGGGCCTTGGTCCCCTTTGCCTGCAGCTGGGATTCTGGCCAGGACTTGGCAGGGTGCCTTCACCTGCCAGCCTGAACCGGCTCGGGTATCGGTCACTGAGTGGCATCACTCAGACATGCATTCTTTCAGGTTCTTGAAATTACAGACAATAGTAACTATAACTCAAATAAGTTATGTCAAACCACCAGAACGTTTAAAATTGGGCAGTGGGTACTGTGTATGCAAGATCTGTGCCAGTACATCTTCTGGGACATACTTGAATGATCACAATTCTTTGTCTGGCTCTACATGCTCTGCTACAGCCATGTTGTCTTTCCACACATTTTCAGTTCCACACACTACAGTCTACTCAGGGGACTGTTTCTACTCAGCCTTTCTGAGCCTTCAGACTATACCCTCATCAGAATTTCTGACATTTCTTCTTTTAAAGAAAGAATTTTTATTTTTTTAAAAATTGAAAACATACTAAAAACTCTGTCTTAAACACTTATAGTTCACTGTAAAATGTATATTTGCACACAGGAAATTTTTAGAAATGTTCCTACATAGTAGAAAGTGTTTGCTTTCCAAATGGCCTTTGACAACCCCTTTTTTTTCTGCACAGAGACAAGAAGGCTAGAAGGAGGAACCTCAGTTTGTTCACTAGGAGTTCAGTAGATTGGCCTTTACACTGTAAGGAGGAAATATTCTGTACTGCACATACATGCTCCACAGTACATTTTATTGAATGTGATAGGATGGGTTTTTTCAAGCTGAGTCCATATTGAGTAAATTCTAGATGTTACACAAGATGTGCTTTTTATAATGGCTCAGTGTAGTGATTCTGCTTCCTCTCCCCTAACATCTCACAACTTACCAGAATTTTTTTAATGTGTACTATGAAGATTTACTCATTTTTCACTCATTTTACTCATTTTTACTCAAGATTCACTCATTTAATGTGTTAGAGGTCTGTGCTTCACATTGCTCTAAATATCCAGGGGATTATACAGTTTCAAAGACACAAACATGGGTTATATATATCTGAAATGATTCTCCAGTGGATTTGGAGGTCTTTTGTCTGTATTGTGTAAGTGTGGAAGAAAATACCAATCCTACAGAATGGCTTGAAGTGTTAATTCAGAGAGATGATCTGGTACTGGAACGCGAAGAACTGAGCAACAATGTACCCATCATATATAGATGTAGAATTCCTTATTTTTATTTTCTTAAAAAAAAAAAAAAACACAAAAAAACCAACCACAACAAAAAAAAAAACTTCCAACCTAATTTCCTTGTTTCTTTGGGTGTATTATCCTGTGGTCCCATGACACACCTTGCACAAAGAGCCAAGTTAAAATGGAGAGGGAAGAGCTTTGTAATCTGTGGTGCCTGCTGAAGGCAGAAGGCAATATTAAAACTCTCTTATTCCCAGAGGAACTGAGGCAAACCCAGACTGACAAGGCCTTCCTTTCTGTATTCACCTGACTGTTACCAGCAGCACTTTTAGGTATAGAGTATCCTTTGTGGGAAGCCCAGATGTCTATTTTCAAATTGACTAATGGCATGTGTCTACAGTATGTAACATCAGTGAATTAATACTCTTATAACTAAACTAGACAGCTGAAAAATGGTGCCTACTTCTTACTAGAAAAGTTGTTTCATAAAGCCTTTATTTTCCTCAAAAATAAAAAGATGTTTTCTCCTTATTGCCAAGCTCTAGGTCATCACTATTACCTGTTGGGGGGCAGGGGAAGAATATTTTATTGTGGGAGTCACTTCTTATATTTAGCCTCTTTTGATTTACATGTTGTGTATTTTGTAAAGTAGTAAAGGGAAACCCTTCATAAGTTGGTGATGATTCAAGACTTAATAAAATCCCCCAATTGGGGAATGCTCCATATTGAAATTCCTCCAGCATGGGAGGAATGTTGGGGCAAGGCCATCTCTTCTTCTTGTTATACCATCTCAAGTTCTGCAGCAATATAAAACAGATAACATAACTCAGATGAACACAGCAAGACAGGTGAAAAGAAGGGCGAGAGAAAATTTGCAGGGGAAATCAACATATGTTTGGGGTTTGTGAGCTGCACAGGCCTGGAACTCCATTTGCATATAGTTTGGGAACTGCTCTTTAGGGACCTCTGCTTGAGATACCAGCTGCTGTTTCTAGTTTCTCCCATCTCTGCACTTTTTTTTCAAGCTGGGGTGTGTTGCCTCAGTGAGGCACACAGACTCTCTGCCTGTAGAACTGCACTCAAGTTGCAAAGGTAAATTGCCAGTGAGGCATTTTCATCTCTGTGCATTTAGACTACGTTTTGGAAGATGAAATAATCAAACCATGCACATTTGCACGTTCACAGTTTCCTATAGCATCATCCTCTCTGCAAGGTACATAGAAAGTGTGTAAAAGAAAAAAGTTGTTTTTTCTTGAATATATAGCAAGGCCTTCAGGGTTTTTTAAATTATGCATTTTCTAGTGTTTGAACTATTAACAATGTCAAGTCTCATTTTTTCTCTGGTTTTGTTAAGAATTTCTTGGGAATCTCTAGAGATCATTCCTGGCAGCTCTTGCATCTTGGATGAAAAAGCAAAGAAAGTTGAATACTTAACAAAGGCACCCTTGGTCCCAGATGCTCATCAAGCTGGAGAACTGAAAAAGTGTTAAAAAAAATAAAAATAATAAAAACTTGAAGGATTTTTAAGAATGTTTCAAAGAACTCTTTTCCATCCAATTGCTCAGATACAGTCTCTTGGCACAGTGTTCCTAGCTATCCATTCACCATGCAATTTTCCAGTGATACAAGACCTGGGTAGCTTTTTTCTTTTTCCTTTTCTTTTTCTTCTCTGAATATAAATAGGTGAGGGAAACTGAGACATCTTATAAGCTCCCTCTCTGACTTCTTCACAGAAACACCATAAAAACATCAGCAATAACAAAGCTCAGGCATGCTTTTTCCCTTTCACCTTCAATTAAAAGGTGAAGCTTAAGGCTGCTGTTTTGAACATACTCTCTTATGCTGATACACTTTGAGCTGGTAAGGGGGAAATGGTGAGCATTCGTCTTCATTTGCAGTGGTTGTGAGGCACTGTCTGCTCATTAAGGTGTTAACTTTAGCAGACATAGGAAACTCCTGTGCAGCTGGGAGAACATGTGGTGAGAGGTGTTAATGGCTTCATGATATCTCACAGTAATGGTGACATTAATGAGTCTCCCCTCTCACTCAGAGAGCTTACACACTGCCATGTAGTATCACTGAATTAATTACAGAATTTTCATTCTGTAATATATGATGACATTATGTTTAGAGCTGTCTAGGAGCAATTGTTTAGCATTTTCCTGACAGACACTAACAAATTTTAAAATTGTCATTAAATTGTTAAATGATGAATATATTTTCCTTTTTTTCCAAACACCCAAAAAGGCAATAATCATACTTGTTACTAAGGTTGTTATTAAATATATTTATTAGTAGGAATATTTTAATAAAATCAATTATAGGATTATCTTTTTATTAGCTATCCTTTTTTTTTATGGGGACAAGATCGTCAGCTGTAATCTTTATGAATCCTCCACAGCCTTCAGGTTCAAAAATACTATTTTGATTACTGGTTAGTTTGCTTGGGTTTATTTTTAAAGACAAGAAGAATCCCAGGAAAGAAAAACACTAGCTAAAGATCACTGCTGGTATTCGAGTAGAGCCCTTCAGCTTTTTATTGCCTGTTATTTATATCTCAGTCATGCTGAGAGTGCTTGCCATTGTGCTGAAGGCTGCACAAATGTATTGTGATATACTTCGTGCTGAAGGTCTTTAGGTATAAATAAACAACACAACAAGCAAAAGGAGGAACAGAGCACCATGAATAGATGTGCTTACGTTCGTGTCTGAGAAGAGGAGTCTATCTCAGAGGTCTGTGCCCTGGCTCTCACTGCCTCTCTGGAGCATCCCATAGCTGAGTTTACTCCGTGTTTTCAGTGGCACAGCCTTGAACAGGGCACAGGCACTCCCTGGTGCAGCTGGGCCTGCTGAAGCCTCAGGTGGGGCTGCTGCCTTAAGCAGCACCTGCTGCTTGAAAAGCAAGCTAGGCAGATTGGATTGGGCAAGTGTGAGGGCTGACTTGAGATAGTGGTAACATACCTGCCTCAGGAGCACTTGGAAGTGTTGCAACACTGGTTTTCTTGAGAACTCTGTGCCAAATCATCTTCCTCTCAGCTACAGTGTGGGAAATGCCCTGTTAAAAGATGAAAATAATTCTTGTTTTTAAAATTCTTACTAAAGCAGTGCTGTAGGACTACCTTTTACTCACAGCAATACTGAAGTGATCCAAAATAAGATACTGATTGTGACTTCTGAGATACTCATTCAGTTGAGTGACAATGTGTGATGAGAATCAGGAAATGGTTTTTTATTTTCTTTTCTTTTTTCCCCCCCAGGAATTTGGAAAGTCCTGGGAGGAAGTGCAGTCAGAGGATGACCGGGAATTACTAGATAACCTAGAAGAGTAAGAGTTACTTATGTACCCATTACACAGACTTGTAGGACCATTATTTTTTAAGTAGTCGCAGGGAAAATGCTGTGCACAGTTAGCACACAGTTTAAATTCATTTAAGCCAATCAAATCAACTCCAAATTGTCCTCATTAAAAACACTTCTCAGCAATGAGAGCTGTAAACTTCATATTTCAACCACAAGCCTGTTTTTTTGTTTCCCTAGAGCTCAAACAAGAGCCTTCTGGGTTTGTAATTATGCCTTATTGTTTCCTTTTGCACCAGAAAACAGTCAAACAGCTTTTGCTCAAATTTAAAAATTAAAAGTAAGCATCAAAATGTCAGTATGAAGAAAAAATAGTATGAAAAAGAATTGATAAAAAGGTAATAACTAGAGATTAAAGGAGGATTTCAAAAGAAGCTTCTCAGCAGTGCTGATTGAGGCCAACATCCACCTCCTCTGCATTGTTCTGTGGTCCAGGCCCTCAGATCACTGCAGAGGTGATTTCCTTGACCACAGAAAATTGATTAAGCAGGAAGTAATTTATGGGTATCAAGGTCCCTGATCTTCCTGGTTCTCTCTGTGACTTGAGGTTAATTTTACTAGACTCTACCTGGTTGCAGTAATAGTTCTATCTCTCAACAGTACTAGGATTTAAATGGATGTTTTGGTATTCTCTGTGTACTTGTCTAAATGTAGCATAAGTGAGTAATTAATATTTCATAAGCAAATAACACTTAGAGTTAGCTCTGCCTGATGATTATGACTTTGGCTGGTGTATTGAAAGATTAGAAAGGTACAAGAATTTTAAAAGACCTTAGAAAAATAAATACTGAAAGCAATATTTAATGACTTGCCAAACTAGATAGAAATTGTAGTATTCTGTTTATTAGTGCAGACAGTTTCAAGTAGGATTAAATGCCTGTCTGCATAGAAATTACCCAATATTAACTGCTTAGTTTTTCTCAAATTTGTAATTTTTTAGACTCTACACCAGATTTTAATGATGTATCCAGCTATAAATCCACACTGTCTTTTCCACCCCTTTAAAATATTCAGTTTTCTGGATTTATTTCTGGTGTTGTGAAAGCAGAATCTGAACTGCTGTTTCTCAAAATGTCTCTTCTCTTTCCTAAGACTAAATGAATCTTTTTGACTTTTATTCATAAGAGATTGGTCTGACTGGGAGGAGCACCCTGTATGTGCAGTTTGTCTGTTTTGTGAACAACAAGCTGACACCACAGAAAAACTGTATCTTCACATGCAGGTAGGACTTCTTTTAAATAACAGTTTTTTCATCACTATGGAATTAAGAATTGTGTTTGTAGCATCTTTATTAAGGTCAAATCAGCTGTTGCATTAAAATGCCCTCTTCAGCACAGAACTAAAGTACTGCATGCACCTCCAGCATCTGTTCTTTAAAACATGCAGAGAAGTCAAGCTTTACATTATGAGTATGACTAGCTATTACTTGTGAGTGCACAGACTGCTACAGGCAGCAAAGAAATAGCATCTTTGATATCATAGTGGTTTCATAATTTAATATATTTTAGTATTAGCATGTGTTTCAGTTTTAAATATTATTTAACAGTATTAAATACGAAAGCAAAAGTTTCTCATGAACCAAAACTTCTGGGGTTTGTTTCATGCATTCATGTTTGTGTGTCTATATGTGTATGTCTGTGTCAGCCCATGAAAAGCTGAGCTATTTTTAACTTGGAATAGTAGAAGTAGTGGCAATAAGATTTTTTTTTTCTCCCCTTTGTTTTTTTCCTCCAGAAATCGCATGGATTTCACTTTCCTAAAATAAAGTCAGAGCATGGTGAGTAAGAGGGGCTGTAATTGTCAGCATTTGCCGCTAGTGTGGAGAAAACCACATCATAAGAATAGTGGAAAACAAGTTTATTGGTTTTATTTTTGTAGAGACATTTAATTTTTCCATTATGGAAACTGTTTCTGCTAGCTTACAAAAGCAAGCCAAGAACACTTTATTTTTATGGAACTGTTGCTACTGCCAAGGATGTGTGCTATTTTCTTTAGACCCATTGGATTCTTTTGCAGGGTAGCTTCTACAAATACCTGCTCTATAAGTTCCAGGTCTGGCTGCTGGAGACTTGGAAGTATAATTATTTTTATTCTTATTCTTCTTCTTGTTATTATTATTATGCCTGTTAGTGCTTGCTTGCAAGCTCTGTTTGGCCAATGTGTGCTTTCTCCTGTAGAGTAGAATCATTTAGGTTCTAGAAGACCTTTAAGATCCTTGAGGCCAACTATTAACCCAGCACTGCCAAGTCCCCCACTGAACCATGTCCCTGAGTGCCACATCTACACGTATTTTAAATACCTCTAGGCATGGTGACTCAACTACTTCTCTGAGCAGCCTGCACCAAGGCTTCACAAGCCTTTTGGTGAAGAAATTTTTCTTAATATCCAGTTTAAATCTCCCCCATCACTTGTTACTTGAAAGAAGAGACTAACCCCTACCTGGCCACAGCCTCCTTTCAGGTAGCTGTAGAGAGTGATTAAGTCAGTCTGGAGCCTCCTTTTCTCCAGGCTAAACAGGGGGGCAATCCCTGCTCTGGTCCTGCTGGCCACACTATTGCTGATCCAGGCCAGGATGCCATTGGCCTTCTTGGCTCCCTGGGCACTGCTGGCTCATGTTCAGCTGCTGTCACCAGCACCCCCAGGTCCTTTTCGACTGTGCAGCTTCCCCCAGCCTGTAACACTGCATGGGTTGTGTGACCAGTTGCAGGACCCAGCACTTTGCTTTGTCAAACATAATACCCTGACATCCTGACCCAGGCTCATCTCTAACAGGCCTGGTTTTGTCCCTTACCCCCTGAAAATCTAGTTTGAAACTGTCTCAGTGAGCCCTGCTGACTCCTGTGCAAGGATCCTTTTCCCCCTCTGAGACAAGGGTACCCCATCCATCAGCAGCAGGCCTGGGGTCGTGTTGGCACACCCATGATCCAAATACCCCAAATTCTTCCAGTGACACCAGGCTTGGAACCAGGAATTGATCTGCTGGCTCTTCCTGTTTCTTCCCTCATTATTCCTTGCAACTGGATGGACAGAGGAAAACAGTAGTTGGGCTCCTGATCCCTTAACGCCCTGCAGTCTTTCTTGATTGTCCATGGGCTTCTTGTTGCAATTTCATCACTGCCCACCTGAAAAATTACTAACAGGTAATTACCCATGAGGGTAGGAAGGTTGTTCATCACACATTTAATCTGAGCCCCAAGGAGGCAGCAGACTTCCCCTAAAAGTGAATCTGGTTGGCATTTTGGCCATCATTCCCTCCAGCAGGGAACCTTCTGTGACAATGACCTGTCTTTTTCTCTTTATGGGAGCAGCTCCATTGCAGGGCATAGACTGACTTAACCCTGGTGGCACCTCTGTGCTGGGGGAACCATTGTCCTTGTCACTGTTGGGTTCCACTGCAGGGGCTCTCACCTGATACACCTGGGGAGGGGGGACAGTCACAGAGGAGACAGTTCTGCACCAGAAAGGGACTTGTCACCACTGCCACTGTCCCTTAAGTCACTGTGCTCAGGCAAGCAGGGACAGGGCAGGGAATCCTCCAAGCAATGCATCCTGTCTGCCTGCTGGGCCTGTCCCAGGGAAGCCAGAGTACAATGCCAATAGTCAGTCTCTCTCTCATTTCCCAATGTTCTTCAACCCACTTGCCTCCTCCTGAAGCTCTATCACTAAGCCTAAAGACTTAGAGGAAGCAAAATGTTTGCAGCTTTTGCACTAAAAGAAGGATTGGTTTCCCAACAGCTAGGTATAAACACACAGCTAATTTGCTAAGATACAGCATGCAGGCAGTGCTGTCTTTAGTAACTAAACTCTTATCAATCCTTATGCTTAATCCAAGAAAGCATTTTTAAATTCAGAAGTTACGTTGCCCAAGTGCTTGTTCACTACCATCTCTCCCAGGTCTGAACTTCTATCAGCAAGTAAAGCTAGTGAATTTCATCAGAAGAGAAATCCATCATTGTCGTTGTTACAACTGCCAGGAGAAATTTGAATCCAAAGGAGGATTGATAAGTCATATGGAAGAGACCAAACACATTGCATTCCTGCCAGCCAGGTCTACATGGGATCAACCACAGTAAGGGCAAACACATTTCTTCCACCATTTATACTTTTACTTGATAATTTCTATGAAACAGTAAGTTGAAAGTTCTGGGATTTGTGAATACAACAGTGCCCCTAACTCTGGTGGCCCAGATAAAATAATACACTGTCTCAGAACTACTCAGAATTAGAAATCTCTATGCAGTCTGAAGATAAAATGAACATAGGGTACTGCTCTTCTAGTTGCATCCAGGACACAGTGTCCCTATACATGGGATCTGCACTTTCAAGTCACTATCTTAGAGAAGTTTGTTGTTGCAAAATTGTTCTAGAACTAAATCAAACCCCTTCTTTTGCATGTCTAATGTAGATACATGCATGATGTCTACCAAACTTTAGGCATCAAAGCAAGTTGGTTGTTTACCCGTAGTTTTTTCTATGGAAAATAGAGAGAATGTTACAAAACACTGGTTCAGACTCTACGTAGGCTGTGTGGGTCCAGGGAATGATGCTCTCTACCAGGTGGTAGAGCACAGGGAGTGTTCTAACTCAAACACCTCAGTTCAGCCTTTGCTGAGGGACAAATATGGATCTGTAGTCTCTTTTGGAATATCATATGGTTGAAGAAATAGGAAGAAGGATTTGTCTGTTGTCAGCTCTTCTCTATGATTCTTCTACACTGTGCATACCTGCACTGTGCAGTTGACTTTTTGGGTGTGCTGTTTGCTGTCATTCCAGATAACCAGACTTGTTCATGTTTCCTTTTTTAAAATTCTTGTCTCAGCCTCTCAAACAAAATGTGTGACTGTCTAGTAATCATGTTTTGTTGCTTTCAGGTATTATTTTCCTACCTATGAAAATGATACACTCCTGTGTACGCTGTCAGACAGTGAAGATGCAAAAGCTGAGGATCAAAGTGAAGAAGTGCCTGTTGTAGGTGAAGATATATCCAGTCTAAAAGCTCTCAAACAGAGCAGTGTTTTAAACCAGCTTCTGTGTAAAGAGAATAAGAGTCATGAGAAATTTTGACCTGGAAGTACAGTGGCTGACCTTTAGTGCTTTTTCTACAAGACAAAAAGAAATAAATTATTTCAATACTATTGGAATGCAGTTAAACTCACAAATGTTATCATCACTGGACAAATATTAGAAAGTGAATGCTAAATAAAATTTTAAGTGTTAACTTTGCTGGTATATCTTTCTCTAAATTTTACCTTCATTTTAAAATTGAATGCTCAATTTTCTGCTAGGATCTTCAAATGCCCTTAGTGTGTTAATGAGTGTTATTTACAAATTTTTTATCTTTTTTTAATTTTTCCTGAATGAATCAGAATATGAGTTCTATTTTAAGGCCACCCTGTGAAAGGTGGGAACAACTGAGGCAATGTGTAAAGCCATTAAGTAAATCTTCTATGTTGTATTGCTGTTAGCAGACAGAAAATGCAATTCTTGGTCTGGTTTGTGAAGGAAATCTTGCTCATTTTTACCTTAGATCTTTTGGAAAATAAAAATAAATCTGTATATCTCTACTATTAATCATCAGTATTTAAGACATATGGTACCTATTCTGAAAACTAGCTCAGAAACATCAGTAAAGCTCTGCTTGTCCCGTGAATATCTGACTGCATGAAAAGTTGCCAATCCAAAGTCTAAAAAAGCATAGGAATAATTGCAATATTGTAAAATCCAAAGAATTTAATGTGGATTTCTTGTATGGTTGTGAACTGAGGTGTTAAAGAACAACTTAGGGAATTGCAGACACATAATCCAAATTAAATCCTAAAAATCACAAGTCCAGGAAAGTTGCCATATTTCCTTTTTAAGTTCTCAAAGGGGCAGAAGGTCTTCAGCATGTCCAGAAAGAATCTCAATCTTGATAGGGTAAAGCTGCTCAGAGCATAGGTCCTGCTAGGATGATCCAAGCTAAGTATTCCTGAAATGTTAAGTAGTTCTAGAATTCAGGTTTAGCTTTCCATAATATGTATAACCTCTTTCAAAAGTGTTAGTACCTTCTTTTTTCTTCTTCAGGTCAGGGTTAGAGCACTTGCTGAAAGAATGGAAGTCTAGGCTCAGTGCCCTTCCCTGCCTGAGAAGATTCAAAGCTGCAGCTTTGCCTTTGCACAGCCCTCGTTGCCTGAAATTCCTTGCTATCAATAAGAGTTGTTGTTGTTTGTCTTTATACTGTGATTGTGAATTTTAAAGCAGTCCCTGGGAGCGGGGGCTAAAGTGCAAATCTTTAGCCATGTTCTACTAAGCTTGTATATCCCACCTAATTCACCCTGCAATCTTGTTTGCATCAGTTTCTTTTCATTTGCATTGAACTGGTTTTCTCTTGCCATTACACATCACCCTCTAGCACCTCTCTTTGCTTTCTCTTTTATATTTTTCTTAGGCCCGGGTGCTCTGAAAATAAGTTAGACCAGCAGAATACTGAAAATGCACTGAGTAAGACAGATCAGCCACATAACTGCAGAGTGAAACAGAGACAGAAGCAGTATCTGACTGTCAAGAGGAAATGGGATAGAAGAAGTGCAGCAGGTGCTGAGAATTCAGACAGAAAATGGGGACAGGTGTAGTCATAAGTTTGCATTGGTACAAAAATCTAGGAGGAGCAAGCACAAGCCCAATTTTTTTGAACTAAAATGTCCTGACCATCTTAAATAAGCTATAATCTGTACTTTTTGCATTTGTAAAATTCTTCATTTCATACAGCAATTGCACCGGCTGTTGTTGCTTTTTTTTGCCCCCTAATTTTCTCCAAGCAGTTATTTTCCTCCTAACTTAGGAATTTATTTCAGTCTTTGCTTTCTATTCAGATTCTTAGCTGAGGGAATAAGAGTTAATGGGGCTTACATTAGTGATGTGTGTCAAGCAATGGAAAAAAATCAGCAAAAGAACTATGGCAGCAGCACATGAATGAGTTTTATGGTGAGCCCATCTCAGGAGGGCACATTAAGGGAAACATAAAATTTTACTGGTATATAATAAAGTGAAATTGCAAAACGTTTCCTAATCATAAGGAATGATATGCTGAGTCATTCAAATCCCTAAAAAATGTAAAAAATGTCAGCAATATGAAATGACTGCTGTTCTGGTTCTAAGAGAAATTTGAAAAAGTAATGTTTCAATGTAGAATTAAGAGACTATCTAAAGATAAATTGTATAAATAACACAGAATGGTTGTCTGTTTTGAATAAAGAGAAAAAGGGACTTAGAATTCATAAGCAGTGTATAACTGTTCACTGCAAATATCAGGAACATGAGGAATCAGATTAGGATTGGGCTTGTTATGTCAGCTATGAACAGGCAACAAAGTAGGTTTAAGTCTTTTGTAGGTTCACAGAGAGGGTTGGTTATGGTTTCTAGGGTGAAAATCAAGCATTTTCATTTAGCACATTAATGCTTCTCATTTTGCTGGAGCACACTTATTTGTTCATACAATGCCCACTATTTTCCCTGGGCATTCTTGTCCTCTTATCTGTTCTAAAACTGAAGCTATTTTTTGTCACAAGTAGAGGACACAGTAATGACTGCATGCAGTTATTAGGGGCCAATATGGTCTTCTAAAAAAAGAGTGGTTTTGGAAGCATTGCAACAAAAATAATATATTAATGCTTTAATTCTTGGAGTAGACAGAGTTCGGGTTGGCAAATGCTTTTGAGAGAGTCAGATCAGGAGAATGAGTACTTCTAATTGGTATGAAAAAATCTATACTAGTTTAACTCCAGTGAACATTTCTTAGAATAATTCTTCCTAGCCTAGACCTGGACTCCTTATACACACTCACTTTTCTGTGTCTAAAGCCATGTTTAGAAGGACCTGGGTTAAAGGAAGAAAAATGCTTGTGTCCAGGTGACCGGTAATCCTTCCTGCCCTTTTTACAAATATCTTAATTATGTCTTGGATGTTTCTCCACACTCAGTTTAGTCTTGACAAGTCTGTGCAGACTTAATCTGACTTAAGGAGTTAATGGTTGTTTGCTTCCATCTAAGACACTGTTTTCTGTTTCTGTCTACATTTGCCTGGCATGCTGTGAGAACTGTCAGTGTCTTCTTTTAGCTGGCTAAATGGTACCTGATGTGAGAAATACCAGACCATGTCTCTGAAAAGTCTCTCTGCTGTTGTCCTTTCTCAATGTCATCACTGCCTCTGAATTCCAGTCAGACCTCTACTAGCGAGTGAGGTGTTTGTTACAGTCTCTCTCTCTCTCCTTCTTCCATTTAACGGAGTGTTTGACCTAAATCTGACATGGGACACTGAACTTTGAGTGGAAGTAAACAAGGTTACCAGTGTCCATTCTCAAATTCAAGTCCAGAGCAGACAGTGGACACAGGCCTTGGCATCATCTACTGCCTACTGCCAGGGAACAGCAGCAAATTTCCTGGCTTTGCTCATGACTTGATGCTGTATTAAATGGTCTTGCATTATTTACATTTTACTTAGATGTATACAGAGGCCAAAGAGAATCAAAGATCCCTGGAGAAAAGCTGTATTTTACATTGGCAACATGAAAAATACTTTGTTTCCCCAGGAGGTTTTGTTAAGTCAGGATGCTTTCTGAGGCTTGGTTACAATACAACAACTGAAGCATCTCTTGGTCAAATTATGCCCTTGTCTGCCTCTGCCAGGTATGTCAAACTTGGTTAGACAACAATTGTCACATGCAAGAGGTAACTTGTATTCCTAGAAGGAATTACTGCTTCCATGCAGTAGTCATTAAAATCAGCTGCTGAAGAAATATTTGCAGCAGGGGTTGCATGTAAAATTAATCCCTTTTCTTCATGAGCATTCAATGCACTGTTCTTCTGAGTGCAGTTTTTTTCCTTTCTGTAGGAAGTTTTCCCCTACTAAGCTTCTTCTTCTATTTGACTTCTTCCACCAGGAAGAAATTTTTTAGTTGCTTCTTGAATTGGATTTTACATCTTTTGCCAAACTCTTGCTCATGAAGATGCAAAGTAACTATTTTAGTTATTAACATGTAACCCTTTAGCTGAATTCACATTTGATATTTTACATCCCTGATAAATTCACTCCATAAGAAGAGCCAGGAATTAAGGAAATTTACAACTAAAAATACATAAGTTGTGTTTGCATAGATTTCCTGTTTCCGGTTGGGGGGAAAAAAAACCCATTCCTTAATATATGTGACAGTGTTTATCTGCTAAATTTTTTGAGGCTTTGTGCTGATTAAAAATAGTACAGTTCTAAAGTCTGCCCTCTCTTGTTTCTACTGTTTTATTCTTCATCTCTTCCTCTGCCACCATCCCTCCCATTACCACTGGCCACCTCCTCAGTCAGGTTTACCTTGCAGTCTTTCATCTGAAAGCTAGATTAAATCTTATTCCAATATTATTCCAAGCTAAGGATTTAGTAGAGCTTCAGACGTGCAGAATGCCTCCTATGCAGACTAAGGGCTTTGCAGAGGCAGGGGAAGGTAGGCTGGTCAAATGTTTTGGTGTTCTCTAGTCGTGAAGTAAAAGGCAAGAACATGTTTTCTGCATGTACAAGGGATAATCTGTGTAAAAAGCAGTAGTTAACACTACTTGTCTTGCAAAAGGGCTTTTATTAAATCAATAATGATAAAATAGATACTAATCTATTGGACATAATATTTGAGCATAATATAAACAGATGACTGGTGTCATCTGTTGTGCAGGCTGTAAATTAATTCTATGGTAAGAGCATATACTACAAATAGTAAAAGAAATCTGGATCATAGGGGTTTTTTTTCTAATTTCAAAGAATCAAATAGTATTTTATGTCTTCCTTTGAGAAGGCTATATCCATTCAAGAGATTTGAACTTTTTGTCCAGGTATTTAGGGTAGACACTGCTTGCCTCTCTGAATTTAGATAGAAATTGAAGTGGTCCTTGATGAGACACATGGTGATAAGGCAGCCATCTGTTTAAAAAGGGGTCCAATAAATCTCATTTTCAGTGACTGAATTAAAATACCCTTTATCTTTAGCTCCTTTTGTTTTATTAATTTGTTTTACCAATTATTTTTCATTTACTTTATTTTGTGTCACATTATGTGGAAGACAGGAGGCTTAGAACTTGAAAATAGAAATTTAAGAAAAGGCAGAAGCCATGTAATGGTGGTACAGCTTGGGATGCAGGATTTCCAAAAATGTCAAAGGCGTGCCAATAAATGCATTTTTTTTCCAGAATAATCAGAAATCTTGCAAAAATCTGAAATTAATTTTTTGTTTTCTGAAATTAAACTTTAATTCTCAGGAATGGGAGACATTGAGAATACTTGGCACACAGAAATTATTAGAAGGTCGATTTAGGGAGTAGATGTAGCTTGTTTACACTCGAATACCAAAGAGTAGTCAGATCACCAGAAGTTAAACCTCCCAGACCTCATGAATCCTTCCTAGAGATTTTCCTTCCCTTCTCACCCTCCTATTAGTCCTGATATCTCAAATCTCTGAAGATTTTGAGGGCCCTTGGTTTCCCATGGTTTCAGTGGGAGTTGCCAGGAGTAGCTTTCAGATTCAGTCACCCAATGTATTCACTCCCATTGCAGACTGCTGCAGCCAGGAACTGCAATATGTCACACTGGAAGATATTTTTCTAGGGAGCAGTGCCTGTTTTTATGACAAAGAGCCACACAAGTGCTTACAAAGACACCAAGGAAGGGAAAGACACTAATTTTCTCCCCTCCCATCTCCAGCAGGTGAGTGACACTGCTTCTGCCCTGTTCTGCAGCCAACTGGCAACTTGCCTTGTCCAAAATACATCTTTTCCTGTGGTGGTGGAAGGTAATGACCTCCCCATCATCCAAGGACAGCCAGAAGAATGAGAAACCCTCCCGATTTCTTCTTCCAAGAGCACACTGTTTATATTCACCCTTCTCTGTTTTGAGGCAGAACACACATTTTTATCCCTGCCTCATCAGGTGGTGTAGGGGGTTGCAGGCAGATGGTTCACTGTCAGGCTCCAGATTTCTTTAATCCCTCCTTTCTCTTGAGGGCAATAGCTAATATGCCAGCTAAAAACACAACTAGAGCACTACTTACTGATATTTTTTTGCCCAATGACTGCTGATATGAAAGTTCATACATATGCCCAGATTATTTTCAGTGAAATCTTTGAATTTCAGGGCTATATGCAAATAAGGTTTTGGGTGCTGAGCTAAGCAAGGTTCAAATTATTAGGTTTTACTTCAGTGACTGTCTGGATTTTATGCTATTCTCTGAAGCAGGAATTGTCATTCCAGGCTGACTGCCCTCAGCATGAGGGTTTAGACCTGTGCCTGTTTTGGTGCCTCATTCTTCTTGCATATCTTTTGTGGCAAAACATCCATGAGACTTGAAAATATTTAAGATGAGGCTGCCTGTGCAAAAGATGCTTTAAACATTTTTTAAGCAGAGGAAGGTGCCAGACCAAGTCCCCACTCCCTGCACATCTGTACTAACTGGGTTCTTACATAGCAATTCCTCCCACAGCATGACAGCAAGCAATGAACACATTTCAATAATTTAAAACCAGATGAAAACAACCTCCGGGGAAGACTGTGAGCTCCATATCTCACTTAGATGGAATTTCTGCAGCCCTCATACAGGTAAGTATATGCTAGAGACCATGGATGCAAATACCTTTTCTGCTGGCTCCCTGATTCCTATGCTGACTGGTTTGGGCTTTGTTTTAGTGTGCTTGTCGCTATGGACTGAGCAGGGAATGCAGGTAGCAGCAGAGGTTCTGTATTTTGTGGCAAGGGCAGGCACCTAAGAGTTACTACACAGCATCTGAGCTGCTCATAAGGGCCCCTGCAGCCCCCGTGAGCAGAGTGGAAGAAGGATGTGCCAGTGCAGACGCTGCGGCCGCGCGGTGCCCAGGGCTCACCTGCTCTGGCTCTCTGGGTGAGTTAAGGAGCCTCAGTCTGGGGCTCGGGGCAGCTTTTTTGTTTCGGTGCTGTTTGACTTCTCCAGGTCCTGCAGGTAGTTGTTGCAAAAGTAAAAAGCACACAACTGCCACAAGTTTGCCATTATTAGATTAACAAGCTGCAGAGGTCCCTCCTGTCCTTTTCTGTGCAGTGTTGCTGTTCTTACTTGAAATTGGTTTTGTCACCAGTGACAGATTGCAAACTGCCTCACCTTTAGAAAGTTGACCGCTTTAGGCTCTGCATCCATTAATGTCACTTAACACATTGAGAGAAATGTAGAAACATCTGCTTCCATGCAACATGCTACAAACTTCCTATGAAAAAATCAGATGTGATGTTTTGACAGCAAATATTGCTTAGCATGCAAGGCAAGTTCTACCTGAGATAGGCAAAACCACTGTCACTGAAGTAGAAAAATTGAAATGTGCCAGCTGCCTGGGCTGACAGGAATAGTACAGAGCAGGAATATTCAACCCTGTTTGTTCAGGAGGCACAGACAGCTTAGAAACTTGTGGCACGCACAGAGTCACACATGAAGGATATGTATTTGCTTTTCTTGGTCATTTTGAAGCAGCCACTGGAGCACCTGCTTGGAAACCACAGACAGGACTCTCAGAAGAAATGAAAGTACTAAGTGTGTCCCAATTTCTGGTTAATGAGAATTAGTAGGTTTTGTGTGAAAATACGTTCAGCTGTATAAAAGTTAGGTATAGACTACAAAAGGTAAATGGCTGAGCTGAAAGGACAGGAAGAGCTGTGGGACTGAAACCCCTGTAGTAAGCTGTGCAGTGCTTCATCTCACCATTCCTACTGCACTGCTTTTTTTAATGAAGTAAATGTTCACAGAGATACCAATCTGGGTCACTGAGCTCAAATCACTCTGCAAGCACTTCAGCCCAGTAATACTAAAAAAGAGCTCAAATGATTTTGATTCACTGATACATCTGATGATCTTTTATTCATTATCTTCTGTGCATTATTGATTGTCTCTTTTGCTTGTTTGCTCAAAGGGAGTTAAATTGCATTCAGGACCTGAAAGTTTGTAATATCTGACAGTTGGTTTGGAGGCATCTCCTGGCTTCCAGGAGAGTAACTTCAGAATGTTAAACATGTGCATATTCACTGCTTTTCAGTGATCTGCTACCATCCAGTAGGTAAGATGTGGAGTCTGAACTACCCCCACCCCAATGGTTTCTGCAGGCAACACGAGTATGTAGGGGTTCACCACAAGTGTAGGCTCGCTGGGGGAAGCGTTTGGAGCTTGTGCCCTCAGCCCTGCTCCCTTTAGTGTCTAGCATTTTTATATTTTGTAATTAATTTCCTGGGAATGAATTCTAGTCTCTCTGACTGTCCAAATGTTTTTTTACAGGAAGTCATTTTGAGGGTTTGAGAATGCTTTTAGCAAATATTTGTATTTGTACTCAGAGTAGTAAATCAAGTACATACATTATTATCTGCTGGTAGTTCTTTTTCCTTCAACAGCCTCATGAAACACTCAGCCCATTTTTGTGAGGACACATGTCAGACAGTCTCTCTCCAACTTGCTTGAGTGCAATGCAATTTAACGCAGGTCAGGCAATCTAAGAAGAGCATACAAGGCCAAGCAGCTGCATTTGCTCTTCTGGGAAATTGAAGGGAATTGAAAATTTCTCATTATATTTGTGCCTTTGTATTAGAAAGGCAGTTTATTCCAGCCTCAGAAGTTTGCTACCCAAAACTTCTGTGTTAGCATTCGGCTTTATTTAGTGAAAGATTGGGAGGGGAAAAGGAAGACAGAAATGCAATTGCATTAGATAAAACTGCAAACAGAAGGGCTAAAGCAGCCCAAGTAACATTGTGGTCTTTTCTGGACAGTTTGCAGAAAGATGCTGGACTTCAGTTCCCCGTCCACTGTAGTGTCTTTATCCGTATGACTCTACTTCCTGCATTGGAACAGTTTACCAAGAGAGTTTTCTTGCAGAGCAAATTCTGTAACTGTAACATGAAGGTATAACCCTTAAATGCTGGAGTCAAGTGCAATCCTATGCTCTTGTAGGGAAAACTGTTCTCCAGAATAACTTGGAAGTCAATAAGGCACTTGTCATTAAGGCTGCTAATTGGAGAAGGAGGCAAGCACTGTTCCCACAGTTTCCAGCACTCGTGCTTGGGTCCACCTAAGAGCTGAGGCAGCAATGCTGGTTGTGAGGATGAAAAGCATTTCTAAGCATTGCACTGCATTTCTTCAGCTCTTTGAATTAAATATGCTAAAATACACAAATACAGTGAGAGTAGAGCAATATACAATACAGGTATATGCTAATAAGCTCTGGGCAAGAGGGAAAGACACTGTGCACCATCATGTGAGTATCCTAGGCACACCTTCAGGATCAGGTGGAACCTGCTCTCCATCTTTGCTCACTGTGTGTCTGCTTGCAGTGATTGTTTTAGGATATTGTCCTGAAAACCTTTTTCTATTTCCAATACACATTCATTTGCATTCACATGGGATAATACTCTGCAGTTGTTACTAACTGGATGCTGAATAGCCTCTCCCAAATAGAGGTATTGCTCAACAGGAGCAGAGGAATTTGAATGCAAACCCACAGTTACTCAGTAGGAATGAGGAATCATTTCTAATCTTCTCTCTGCAATTTCTATATGTCATTGAAACGCATGGGGTCTTATATGAATCTTTCATTATCTGTGGAGGAAAAATCCTTGCTACTTTACAATAATTGTGCTATTCTGCAAGGAGAGCTATGGAACCATGGCCATATTTTTAAGCTCTTTAGCCAAACATTTTTTCTCTGACTTGACCTGGGTCTGCTTTGAGTTTAATTTGGAAACCTTTCCAACTCAAAACACATCGGAGTACATGAGGCAATTCAGTAGAGAAACACCATGTCACCTCCACATAAGAGCTTTTGGGTAAGCTATTATGCCTTGCAGACAATCCTCAAGCTGTGCCAATTGTTTCATGGTACCTGCATGTTACAAAAATTGTGCATATTAAAACTGGGACAGCCATTAAAAGATGTCTGTGTTGGGAAAAGGCCAAGGTACGTCTGCTAGAAGTTTGTGCTGGCTAAACATCCTCGCTTTAAATCTTCACTCACAGTAAGAGGGTGTGAAAGGGCCATTCCAGAAATACCACCTGTATGATCTCTGCCTGCAGACAGGGAGGTAGAGGTTAAACCCTAACTTGTCAAGCCTTTTTTAAGAATCATTCATATACTAATCCCATTGAGCAGTCTGTTATGGTTGGAGACACAAAATGATCCCCAGACATGAGAAAAAGCCCTGATAACTACCCAGGGCTGCACTCAATAGTTCATGTACAACAGCAGGGCTCAGTTAAATCCTCAATTACTGTGACTGCCCTGAAAATCTGGCATTTCCAACTATCAGACATGCAAGTTAGGGGCTCTGCACAGCCTTTTGCAGACTGCTGTTTTGCAAATCAGGCTCTACAAGGCTAGAAGTAAGTCAGGAAAACAAGTGAGGCAAGGGGCAGCCTGGCTGACTGCTTGTGAAACCCTTCTGTTGGAAACAGGCTCCATGCCAGCTTCTTCTTTTCTATGATGTTTCCCTTTCAGGTTTGAGTCCACTGTCTACCTCTGTCTCTTTTGAAGATTTTTTTTTCCCCTTTGAACATTGCGTTCTTGCTTCATGGGGAAGCAGAGCCATGGGAGCACCAGTAAAAAAAAAAAAAAAAACCAAACCACATTTGTAGCTCAAGAATCCAGAGTTCAGACCTCTTACTTCATTTGCTTTTGGATCTTCACACATATTCAAACCCCTTACAACCCCAGTCCCTGCTGGCAGCAGTGGGTTTGCCAGTTCCCAGTTTCTTTGAGTGTTAGAGGTATTGTTAGGGCATCATCTATATCTGGAAAAGAAGGCAATTACTTTGAAACCTATGTAGCAATTGGGACCTAATTTCCTTAAAAAGATGGAAAGACATTTTTTCTTTTTTCCTTAAAAAATAGGATCCCAGCTTGATAATGCCTAAGAAAGCTCTGAAACACTTGCTGAGCTGGTTGAAATAGATAAGCCTAAAATAGATTCTCTACAGGCAGTTACAGAAACTTGAATCTGAAATATTGATCAGGTAAACTGTTGGAAAAACATGGTGATGTACAGCCATGTTACACAGTCTAACCTTGCCCATTCGTGCTTCAAGTAACAGCCCAAAACAGCCAAGTGCCCACATTAGTGTTAGAAGGAGGCTTTTTTTTTGGTTTGTTTGTTTTTTTGTTTGTTTGTTTAAAGTAACTTTGTCATGTCTCAGGCTGTACATCCACACCAGGAAAAGAAAAGGAAATCAGAATCTTTCTTAAGCTAATTCCCCCTCTGGAGAGCATCACACTGTGCCACTGGCCCGCCCAGACAGACCCACCCGCCGCTGCCACCTGTCCCCGGCAGCTCCCTACCTCAGGTCATCCTCCTTGTAGCACCAAACACTGGGAACCTTTCCAGTCCCTGTCGGGGGCTTTTCCACGCAGAGCACAAAAGGCCTTGTCCAGGGCTGAACCAAAGCCAAGCCTAGCTTTGAGCTTTCCTTTGTTTTCTCCAGGAGAAGAGTCTGACACTTCCCAGCTAGCACAGTGGGAGATGCACTATCTGAATCCGGTTGTCTGCAGCCACGGTTGTGTGCTAAGATGCTTGGGTTTTTAGACATCTAATGTTAAAAAAAAAGACTATACATCTTTAGTAGACTATACACCAAAAGAAATGTCTTTCTTTGGAAAAACTATGTATTTTGTAGCACATTTTCAGGAGTTGAAAACTGCATGGAAAGTGGAAGGTAGTGCAACTGCCATGAGTGGTAGGTGCAAAACCAGGATTTCCCAACAGAGCAATTCCAGGAAGTTATGTCTGGGGAAGATCTTTGTGAAGATGAGGAGGAGGACATGGTCCTTCATGGCCAAGCAGAGACCACTGCCCCAGCAGCTTTCTCAGTTCAAAGTTGAATCTCAGGATGAAGGCTGCACACACAAGGCAGTGCACGAGGCAACCTGACCAAGGCACCAGGACTGAGGCTGCCTGGAGACCTCTGGGAATTTGGCAGCAAAAACACATAGTCAAATAAAATAAACACATCATAACTGCAGAGATTCAAAGACAGTTCAGATTTAGATGTGTTAAACCAAGTCTTCTCAGGCTTCAACAAGGAAGAAGCTGATCTCATCTCTGTTCCTTGGTAAAAGCTTCAGAAGTCAGGACAGTGATAACTGGTTTAAAACATGTCTGTATGTCTGCAGAGATTTTCCCTTTGGGTGAACAGTTACAAGACAGATCTAACAATCTGCTATGGTATCTTTAACAATCTAGTTCCTGTGTGTTCTGCCCTTTCAGGTGGTCCAGTTTTTTTGTAAAATGAGGTGTTTTAACCCTGGTCATAGACAGGGTCACACAAACAACAGATCACAGTTTTCATGTCTGCAGCATCATTTCATTACCACTGGAATTACCATTAGAATAAACCAAAATACCATAATCTCTCTATTTCTCTGCTGACACAAACATTACCTTATGCCAGACAGGCCATTTGAGAAAACTTAAAATCAAAGAAAAAAAATCTAATTCTCCATGTAAACCACTGTCACTTGAATAATTAAACTGCACAATTTGTAATGCTGATGGAAACCCAGAGCAGAATTCAAACCAGTTTTAAATATGTGCAATTCATTCCTTCTGTTCTGCCAAGTCATCATCAAAAGAGGAACACACAGACACACAAAATGATTCATGCAGGAAATCCAGAATACTGCAGAATTCATCTCTCTGCTGTGACAAGCTCATCCTAGTTTCATGTATTTTATTTCCAATTGAAATATCCTTCAAGACACTGCTTCCATGTTTTATCCAGGTTACTTGGTCTGTGGCATGAGTGACATACCTTGACACAGGCAAGATTTAGCAAATACAGCACAGTGTTTAATGAATTATGTGTTTCTGCACTACAATCCTTCAGGCTGGAGATGTCAGTGCTGCAGACACTGTTTACACAGAAGCCAAGTTTACATCAAAGAAGAAGAAGAAGAAATAGAAGAAGAAGAAGAAGAAGAGGAGGAAGAAGAAGAAGAAGAAGAAAAGATATAATACTTCAGCTTGGTACTTCTTGGTACCTCACCAGTTTTTTGCCTACCCTCCCTAATCATTTGTACTGCTACTGCAGTCACTCTCTTCCATTGATGGCCTGAAAGTCCCCATCACATTTTTAGGTTTTGAGTAGAATCCTGCAAAAAGAGAAGATCAGAGTGATTTGTCATCAGCAACAAGGATGCTGCAGGGCTTGCTGCCCCCTACTTACAAAAGCTGGTGTCTGGTTGCAAGGCATGAAAAAATCCCACAGGTAGTGAAGAAAATGCAATTGCACCTTGAAACTGATATTTGCCAGCATCTGTCTCATTGTGAAATTCAATGCACTGATATGGAGAAATGGGTAAGTTGCCTTTCTGGGGGTACAGTTCTGTGGGCTGGGTTAAAAGCCAAGGGACAGGGGAAGCATTCGCATGCATGGGTACAGCAAAGCATGGTGTGAGCTGGGCCCTGCTGCTGGCCTGCCCTCTCACCACTGGCAAAAAGGGAGCTGACACAAGGGTAGGCACAAATACATTATAAAGGACAAAGCAACATGAACTTTCATTGCTTTAACAAAAGTTTGAAAATATTCTGCTCGTGTCTCAATGTGGCAGGTTTTTGCAATTAAAATCTCCTTCTTTGTGAGGGTAACTTACACTCTGTGTTAGGGACCAAAAGCATAAAAACATAACATGGATGCACCTGAACAAGACAGAAATTAAGCAAAAGTTAACAGAAAACAGAATGGCTTTTAAATAGCATTTTAATCCACTTCTACTCCATGACTACATATTTTGAAGGGTTGGAAGGAAAAAAGGCACAATATTTTTTAGAAACAGTACAAAGGCTTTCAAAAGGTTTTCAGAACCTTTTAATCCTGTTTTGCTATTCTGACAATCATCCTCAATTAAATACTTCCTCAGCATCAAAGATGTCACTGGTGCTCTCAGGAGAATTCTGTGGCACTTCTCCTTCCAACAACCACCACAGTGTTGCCCACATCTTTGGGCAGATTCTCTGCCAAATCCTGTAGGTTTGCTCAGCAGGGGAGAGAGGTATGAGCAACAGCCTTGGCTTTTGTTTGTCTTAGCTTTTGAGTCAGAATTCCCCATGATTAATTTTTCCAGTAGGTTTTGGTCTCCTCACTCCTTCTCCCCTTTGGTATCTGCCTGGACAATGCTCACTACTACCTGTACCTGCACTATAAAATTTTATTTTAAAACTTTTTAATACTACCAGTATGGAAGTGCCTAACAGTTTTTTTTTTCCTTAAGTGCTTTTATTTCCCCTTTTGGTCCCACAGCAAGTTTTGCTGACTGTAGTCTATGTTAACAGTAGGGCAAAAAATGGTGGGAAAGGTCAGGAACTCCAAGAGATGGAAGGACACAACAGTGACTCTACTAAAAGACTTCTTTCTGCTTCAAGCAATGCACTGTGACTGAACAAATGGGAAGCTGAAGATAAGTTAGAGGAAAAAAGGAAGGAGATTACAAAAATAAAGGCTGTTTCTCCTTGGGGATGATCTCATATCTGAACAACTGAACTCTCACTTCCTCGTCCTTTGTCTTCTGCTTGTTACCAATGTTGGCACACGGAAGCCAGGAAGGAAACAGAACAAAACAATTTTAGGGAGATAATGTTATTTGCAAATATCTGAGAATGCTAGTAGGAATCGCCATTTTCCTTATTTATTAAGAGGTTTTCAAAAATATCTCCTTAGCCCAACCTAAAAATGAAGGAAATATCTGAGGAAGGTTGGTTTCTTGTGGTTGCTTAAAAGTAACAATAAGTACCCATTGCAGAGCAGTCATTTAACTAGGACTGCCTCCACACAAAGGAGATGCATTTCAGGCTCTGCCAGAAGCATGATGGAAGCCACTGACTTAGCACAGTTTGCTCAGGACTCTGTTCCTGCAGCTTGCCCTGGCTGTGGTGGTACCTGTGTGGCTGCACCCAAGCTGGTTACCCAAGCTGTGCAAGGGGAGGGCTGAACTTCAGCACATGTGCACAACCCAAATGCCCCAGCTGCTGGTATAGCAGTGGAGGAGGATCTCCTCCATGCAGGCTGTGTAGCCAGGAGCTCTGCTCCCAGAGGTAGCAGTCAGTGTGTGCCAGCCTTGCTGCTCCTACTGCTGGAGGGCTCTCTGCTTGCCCCAGAAATAATGAGTGGTCCCCTTGAAAGTGAAACCCCCAAATACATGGTATTTCTGCATATACTTGCTGGGGATTTATAGGTAGCTTTAGCCTTCAGAGTTTGGAAGATGGAAAAAAAATTAAAATATCATGGGAGTTAGTTTCTAGATAGCTCACACACAGGCTCGTTGGGCTCTTTGTTCTCATTGTCAAAGGAAACTAAAATACCTCCAGAGTGAAAACTAAAGAATCTTGGTCATGCCAAGCAGGTTACGGTGTGACCATAAACAGACAGCAGTGCCTTGCCAGAGAGGTTTTCTCTGCTTTTCTGTGGACCCGTGCCATTCCACAGCAGCCCAAGTCCCTGCTTCCCAGAATGTTGTGATGCAAATGGCAAACATGGGTTTGCAGTTCTTCCAATTTTCAGGCAGTATTAGTCGAGCTGGAAGATTGAAATGGCAAGCCATGAGTGAAATTAGTGTATTGTGGTAGAGTAAAAGCATTCTGGCTGACTTCAAGTGCCATGCATAAGTAAGACACCATTCTCTTTCTCCTGTTTAGCAATTCTTTTTCTTTATACTCCATTTACCCTGTATTAAGTATTTATAAGAATCACTTTAAATCCCCCTTGCAGTCAGCATGTGTATGTCAGGACTCATGCCTATTTGCTGAAGCTGTATAGCTGGGGAAACACACTGTGTGTAATTGCTGCTGTGAGGGTTTTGACTTAACAGGTAAAAAGTATATAAGTGCCTTTACAAAAGAAGCCATTTTTTCATCTGCCCTCTCTTATGTATGCCCAACTCAAATTCATTTAGCTAAGAATGCTAGCATATGTTTGAGAAATGGGTGTTAAGCTGGGGAGAACCAAGTGAATTTCATGTTTTGTAACTGGAAAATTACTTTCTGCCCATATAATAAGGCAATGTATGTGCCGTGTCTGCGAGGAGCAGCGTGCAGTGTGGTACTGCACCCTGTTGGTGTGGCGTTATGAAAGCGCGCTCAGTACAATGTCAGGCAATTTCTTTTCTATTAAACCTTTATTTCAGGCAAGCTGGTTCCAAATGCAACACAGGGACAGGTGGGATAAAAAAAGAAACTCATCCAGGCAGAGAGAGTCTGACCTACAAAAGTGAGAAGAAAAAGTTGTGTTAGAAAAGCAGCTGTGACTGAAGTGTTCTCACTCACTAGTCAGTGTGTGGAAGCAACAAAAAAAATAATCAGCAAGTGAGGAAAAGGAAAGCAGGTTTTCGTGTTACTTATAGGGAAGCAAGAAGGATGTTTTAAATCATTAGAAGAGCGACTCAAAAGTGTGGCTCACGTGGTTCAGATGTCTACAAGAGTGAATTCAGGAGAACAACATTTTGGGAACTTGGTGCCAAAACTCAAATTCCAGGAAAGGTAATGAAGGATGTGCCTGATTCAGCCTTATTTCCTGAGTACGTGGCTACTGAACTCATTTTAACTCAGAAAGATGACATCAAGGTGGCCCTCCAGCAGAGGAGGAAGAGCAGGCATCCTGGAAGGGGGCCAAGACAAAGGACACAAGTCCAAGGGTCTGGCAGGCTGCAGGAGGCAGCGTGTACATGCAGTCACAGTGCCATCATGAAGTAGACAGCAGGATTATGGACACCACATCTTATAAATCAAGCCAGGCAGAGAGGTTCAGAGGCAGATCCTTGGTTAGGACACTCCTCTGCAGAGAAGCCTTGCCCATGCACCCTGCTGATCATTTGGTCATATGTTCCTATGCCATTAGCAGTGTTTCACAGCTGAGCCAGGAAACAGTGCACACTCATTGGCTAGCCTTTGCCCAAGCAGCCTGCAAATTAACTCATCCTGTTGAACCACTGACTCAGGGTTCACACAAGACTGTAATTTCACATATGTCATTGGTCTTAGATGTTCTTTCTTCATCCATTCCTATGGGTTACCTGTGTTGTGCCACCACCTTCTCGGAGGGGACTTCCCAGTGAATGCAGAGACCAGCCAGTGGTTGCCTTGTCCTTGCTTGCTCCCATGCTACTGCCCATCCTCCCACGTACAGAGAGCTCCCGGTCCTGCCTGGTCTTTTCTTTAATCAGTCTTGGCCTGAATGACTTACCCTAAGGCTAAATAGGAGAGAAATAAGCACCAAAGACAAGCAGCTGGTTACAGCAGCTTCTGGACTAGCCCCTTAAGGGAATGGGTTTTAGGATGTTCATTTGGTGAAAGCAGAGTCTTTTAATAGCTTTTGACAGTAGTATTTTATATCCAGTGTATTGCAACAATATCAGAAATTGTGTGGAGATTATAGGATTAGGTTTCTTCTCTTTAAGACACAAGTTTCAGTGAGTCTTTGTCTCATTACTTCCTTGGAATTTAAACTAGGATGCAGTACAAGCTGTACACGCTGGAACATCCAAGTACCTACTTGTCACTCAGGTATGTGACTTGAGATGATCTGCTGTGACTTTCCTTGGGTGTTGCATTCCAGGTAGGTTCCTACCAGTACAGCTCTTCTCTACCAGACCCAGGTGTTCCTCTCCTCACCTTTGAATGCAAAGCAGCCCTTGCACTGGGCAGCTTTACACAGTGTTTAAACCAGCCAGGAAGAGAGTCTGTGTCAGCAGCTGTGATCTGCTGTTCTCCAAAGGCTGACAGAGCTCAACACATGCATACAGGCAGGAGCTATGCTTCAAAGGCTGCATGTTTAATTACTAATTTCTATGAGAAACCTCAGCATTTTCTCGCTCTCATTTTCTCCTGCACTTGTGTGTAGCCCTCAGCAGGAGACAGCTTCATCCCAGCAGCCATTTGTCACACGGTGAAAGAGAGAGCTGCCACCACCCCAGGCAAGAGGCAAGGAGGGAGGTGAGAGCCAAACACCCACCCAGCTCTGGCTTCATGCACCCTCTGAGAGCAACTCGCTCGGGAGCACTGCAAGCAACTCGCACAGGAGGCCAGCACAGCGAGGGGCCAGCGCTGGAGCAGCCGTCAGAGCCACCCCGCCCGAATCCGCACGGGGGAAAGCAAAGGCAGCGTGAGGGAGAGCGAGCTGTGGCGAGAGGTTCACGTGTGCACCTCGGCCACACAGGGAAGCAAATCAGGCTGCAGCCACAGAAATAAAGCCTCTCAGGAGCCCACCTTTCCTAACAGAACTGGCTGGAAGCTGCTGGACACTACAGGGCTGGCCGTGTGCTGCCAGTGGAGACTGACAGGCAGACAGAATGGGGACAGCAGAGCGGGCAGCGGGGCGGCCGCAGTGCACCAGTGTCTCTGGGCAGCCCCGGGGGCTGCTGAGCTACCACACCAGCCTGCTTCAAACCAACACTTCTTCATCTCTCCAAGGGCAAGGTCCTTGGATCATTAGACTTGCAAAGTGACAGAAACACGGAATCTTCCTCCCAGTCAATATCCCAGGAGCTACAGTAGGAACCTTCTCCTCCTGCCTGCACCCAGCAGGCACCAGCTGTCCTCGCAGCTGGAGGCAGGCAGCAAAAGCAGCTCCCATTGCCAGGCCCAGCCCAGAGCAGCCAGCAGGATTTTCCTGTGCTGTCTCCCATCCTTTCCCAGCCCTCGGCCGTGTGTCTCTGCTGCCAGGCTGTGCCCACAGGGGCACTGCCTGCCGTGGCACCCACCTGCCAGCCAAAGTCTGCATCAGGCAGCACACCCAGAAAGTTCCTTGAGAAGTTCCCCTTGTCCACACTGAACAAAGAGCACATCGGCTCCTCCCACCCTTTCTAATTAATAGTCAGACAGGACTTTGCATCTTCCCCTACTACGAGCTAGCTTGAGGCAGAGCATTGCCACTCTGCTGTGCTCCCACGCAGGAGATGGGACTTTGCTCGGGGGCTTCCAGCTACCCCTGGGGCAGTTTTGGTATTCACAGAGTCTTGACAGATAACTTTACAAGGGCCAACACCCATAAAACCGTGCAGTTAGATGGCTGAGCCCTGGGCCTTTCTTGTGTGCTATCTATATCTGTCCCCTCGCCAGACATCACAGTCATTGGGTTCAAACTAAGGGTAACAGCAGGTATCCAAAGTGCATAAAAACAGAAACAAAGCTTCTGGGAAACTCCCCAGCCCCGGTTCACTTCTGCTTTAGCAGGTGCAAACAGCAATATCCTCTGTCGCCTCGGGGCTGGATTACAGGAAGAACATAATGAGTTCTGTGGAGCTGAGGAATGGTTTAATATGCAAGGAGCAGGCAAGACCTTCAACACAGGAAGAGAAGACTGGAAATGGTGATCCCGCATCATAGCTCTAGCCTACTACTTTTGAAAAAGAGAAATTTTAATTTTCATTTGACAAGCTATCTGAGACAGGCAAATTTGCTGAAGAGTAGTCATAAATATTGCCATATTTCAAACCACTGAGAACAGGCTTACTCTTATCTGTTTTCAGTGTTCTTCATATATTCATCTTGATGAGATATGTAATATTGTCTTTTCTTCCTGTGTGAGCTAATCCCTGTCTTTCTGTCCCCCTCGTAACATGTAAGAATATAAATTGCTTATCCTACTGCTCAAACTGCAAAGAAAGAAAATTTAACTCTAAGCTGACTCATTATTTTATGGTGTCACTCATCCCCAGTCCCTTGACAATGAGAATATCAAGGCAAAGTTTCAGCCACTTCATCTTCTTCAGACCCCCCTAGAGATGCTATTGTTATGAACACAGCCCTTCTTGCTTTATTATTTCACTATAACAATGCTGCAGCAGTGCAGCCAGCCAGAGGGTGACCTCCTGTGATTAGCTTGCAGATTTGCAGGGAAATATGGAAAAACCCTGGGTTTTCAACAATTCAGGGTTTGTCTCTCTGCATTACACTCACCAGGCACTTCCCTGGTGGTGCCAGCAGGCTTCGTGTTGCAGGCAGACATTGCTGGGGACCGTGCTCCAGGTTTGCTCAGGACTTGTCACTGGGATGGCTGAGAGAAGCACACTGTCCCCCAGGAGTGCTGGCCAAAATCTCCATGACAACAGATTTAGAATGGAGACCTGGCATGCTGAGTGACAGAAGGTCACTGCAGCAAAAAAGCCCCAACCAAAACCAAACCAAACCAAAAAGGTATAGGGAGAGGAAAAGAGCAGCTGGAGAAGAGATCAAGGGGCATATTGCAGCATCTTCACTATATTGCAGTTCTGAGTTCATTGGTTCCATGTGCTGGGGCTTTTAAAATAGCGTTGAAAGAAGCAATTGCCATACAGAAAGAAACCAGCCAAGTACTGTGTATTTCTATCTGTTAGTACATTTATTTTTTATTGTAATAGAGAATACAGAGCAACAATATGTTTTTTGCCTTGTGGATCTTGCGATACAAAGTCAGGATGAGAGACAAAAAGTCTGGTAGGCAGACAAAAGGAGAGGCCACTGAGTTCAGTTCCTTATGAACCATTTTTCAAAGTAATTAATTTTTAGCTCTATTTTCTAAGGAATTGGAGTAGTATAATAGCAGTGACTGCCTCTCCTCCTATCTGCCTTCCCACTGTGCAAAGACTCCTGAAGCCATCCTGCTATTTTTTACCGAACCTGCCAAAGAAGTAGAAGTCTCAAAGATATTTAGTGTCTACGAGGATCAAAAAGTGCAGGTGACTGGTGGAGAGGAGGGAGTGCCCCGGAGGGGGAGAGGAAAGGGTAGCTCAGCCCTCCTCCACTGCAGGAGGCATGGCTCCGCTGCGTGAACAGCGTGTGCTTGCTGGCACAAAGGGCAGCGCCCGTGGAGCTCTAAACCCCACAGAGCATATGTTGTCTCTTGGGCTGCCAAAAATACAGAGGCATGAGAGGAAGATAAAGCACCACCACCAGTGTGGAATTAGTGAAAACATGCTGTACAGAAATGAGAGAAAGAGTAAAAGATACAGCAGAAATCTGGCCAGTGTTACATGAGAGCGAGTGCAGAGATGGTGAGCAGGCAACCAGGATGTGTGGGAGGATCATTTGAAACGATCTCTAGGAACTAAACTTTGTGCACAGAACAACCACTTGGAATTAACTCTTGTGTGTTGATGTAACTGCATGCCTGGGAAAACTGCTGAGTTGGAAAGCATGGCAACCCTGGTCCCTTCTTTAGATGGGGGAGAGGTATAACAGAGTCAACAGCAAAACAACATTTGCCCCATTACTATGAAATACCTTCAGGGGAGGGTGAGTCTGTTGTTCACTGAGCCTATCTCCTGTTTCTATCCTGGGGTCAATGCTAAAATTGACCCCATTGAGCAGTGTAACTGCAGTGGAAACATTTTGGAATGTACTCTGACCCTCACTTGCAGAGCCACTACACCCGAATATGTGTGTTTCCATCATTCCTCCTGTTCCACATGCACACACAGAGCTCACTGAAATGCTTTGTTCAGGCTGTGATCCACCTGCAAATGCTCCCAGGCATCTGCCTCTGACAAAGATAGGGGGAGTTTTCCCACAGGTATGTCTGCCATTTACAGTGGTTAGGAAAAGACAATTAAATACAAATACTTTATATTTTCTGTACACCTTCATTCCCACCTGTTCTTTGAGAAAGCAATAAATCTGATTCTCACTGCTGTAAGCAGCCTTGAATCACACCCGACAGCCGCCCACTACCACGGCTGTCACAGTGCACTTCCTGTGCAGTCCCTGCTCATCCTGTGCCTCCCCGTGAATTCTTCATTAGGTCACACTTGTGACCTCCCTAATGTGTGCGAATTCTTTTTCTTGCCCACACCTTCTTATTGTGACACATGAACTAGGAAGGCCATAAGTAGAGCAAAGAGAAGTGCATCCTTGGTTGTCTTATTCTGAATAGCAGTGATATCATATACAAAGTCCAAATTCTGATTATGGTTATTCTTGAGCCGTTTCATGAGAGCCAGTTGTATTTCACATGGCAATTGATAATGGGATTAAAAAATAGAGATTTACAGGTAAAAATTACTTAGTTCATTGCATGGGGTAAAGGTTCCTACAGAACATTTTATCCAGGAATATTACTTTACTCCACAGTATAAAGAAAATAGTTCAGCTAAAAGGTTAAGTTTTACATTTCTGAGGTTTATGTTCATTTATAGATGAAAATATTTGTTGAGCATAAATGACTATGCTCCAGGGAGTGCTGTGCACTGCCAAAATTTTTTGATCCCAAAATAATTTTGGCTGATCATATGGAAACCATTCTTAACTCCAGAAAACCTGGATGCCATATTGGGAGGCTGCCAGCCAGGGTAAACCAAAGATATTCTGTCCTTGGAGTGGGAAAGGTACATGGTTTGCAGAAGCTCTTAGCAAAAAAAAAAAATCTGCATCAGGAAGTATCTTGGCCAAGAGGAACTTGGCAGAGCAGCATTTTAGCTTTGCTGAGGGACTGTGTATGCCCATTGAAACAGTAACATCTGTGGAGGAAGGGCAGAGAACAGGGATACAATGCAGTTTTATGGCAGCACTGCTTAGTCAGGGAAAGGGACTCCAAAGGGAGCTGATGCAGCCAGCTGGCTGGCTGATGAATGGAGTAACGACTGTGGAAGAGATCAAAAAGCTATCAAGTGCTCCATCTCTCCCATAATGAATTTCTGAGGATTAGCAAAGCTTGCAGTTAAGTATATAGGTGTGATGTCGGGAAATACTGAGTGCTTTTTTGCATCCTTAAGTCATTAAAAATTTATTTGAACTCACAAGCAAGCCAAAGCAATGACAAAACTCTAAAAAATCTGAAATACGGCATGAATTAAGGGAATACAGACAGAATACTGTGCTTTTGTTCACAAAAGAAGGGCAAAAAATTCAATGTATTTTCTATTGGTATGATGGTTTCCCACTGGATTCAGCTGTGCACCTCATGGAGTTGCTCTCTTTGCAAAGCACAGCAAAGCCTATTTTTTTTCAGTGACACGTGTTGAGTATGCAGCAAAAACAGCACCTAAAGATATTTATTTATTTACTTATTTATTTATATATTGCTCAGGTCACTGAATTTCTTATTTTGCCTTTACTGAACTCCAGGAGACATATTAATTTTTCTTTCATTTACCACAGTTACCAAACCACAGCAATTACAGGGACACTGTCAGGTGATCCATTCCAGAAGTGTTAATTAAAGAAATTTCTAACCTTGCACCTCTCCTTGAACCTTGATGCGTAATTTCTATTGTTACAGCATCAAGCATTTACCTGCTTAAACCCCAAAATGTTATCTTTTTTCCTACTCTGAAAGAGCTCTTCAAACAGCAGAGAAATTACTTCAGCAAAATCATAAAATTGATTGCAGAGTCATTGTGTCAAATGCCTACCAAAACACAGAGAAATATAATTTTTTTCCATATGTTTTCTAATAGCATCATGGATGTTACATTGGTACTACAACAAAAAGAAAGGCAGTTCCAGGGAGCATTGAAATTTCCATCTAGCAATGGTCCTTCTGGTGTGTATTATCTTTTAAGATGCTTTCCTGGCATCTACCAGCTGCCTTCAGGAAAATTTATATGCTATTTTAGTTTGTTTAATTTCTCTTCCCTGCTAATGTGCCTTTGTTATTGCTGTGTGGAGTTCATTAACTGTGCCAGGAGATGGCAGCAATGGAAACCACTTCGTGCCCTCCATTCAGAAATGATCTCTTGTGCTGAGCGACAGCAACATGATTATCAACAATTGTTTAAAAATGGTTCTGAAAAACCAAGCAAAGCAGTCTTCACAGTTGCAGACATCAAAAGATATGAAAAAAAAAAAAAAAAAAAGCTATGAAACATGAAAGGAACTATGGGATCCCTTCCCAGGATCTGAAGGTCATTTTTTCACCACGTAAGTTGCAAAGGCCACAGACAGACGTCAATAGATAAAGCTGTTGGAAGGCATGACTTTCCCAGGCTACCATGACCAAAAAGGCCTGAAGTGGCTTTAATTCATCTGATCTTCATGGCACAGATGAGAAAGCATTTGAGTCTAGAGCAGAGGAGGGCTGGGGAGAGTCTGCAAAAATATCGTAAAGATCAGAGATGGGGTTTGGGGCTGCTGGACTTTGACCCATGTCTCTGATTTGGTGAGAAGAGGCACAGGAAGCAAGCTGCTTATTTAACTGGTTTTATAAAACAGGTGAAGGGATGTGCAGAGCCAGACAGAACATCTACTTAGGAGAAATGAGTGTTTACACAGGCAAATTACCATACATATTTCCCACAGGACACAAGCATTATTAGACCTGTTACAAACTTTGTCAGCAACCGCTGAGGAAAAAAAGAATCTTATTTACCCTTCTAAATACAGACCAGTCTTCAGGGCAATACAGCTGCTAAATTTACTGGCATGGATGCCTGTGCTACAGCCAGGATTTATCACGCATGATAAATGCAAAACTGTCTCAGCCTCAGTTACGAGCTTTTGCTCCAAGCATATTATTTATTTATTGCCCAAAATTAAGAACATATGGGGAAAATGAGCTTCCACACCAGGGGATAATGTTTGTGTGCCACTGAGCAGAAGGAGTGGTGGAGCTGGGAGCTGTGGCCAAGTCCCAGTTCTGCCTTGGTCCATGCCTTTCAGCACAGCTAGGACAACCATGGGCACGTGTCCCCACAAAGGGTTAGAAGGCAAAGGCTGCTAGTTATGTGCTCTCCTGAAAAGGAATTGGAGTGGTGAGAAAAGACACAGCTCCTTGTCATGTTTCTTGTCGAATTTGGGGCTGTAAGTTGTCTTGCTGCCTTTGTGAATGAACAGGAACTCCCATCCTGAACAAACACGTGCTTTCATCATCAATGTATCCTCACAGAAAAGCCTGTAACAGTTCAAGCTTTGGCTAATTGCTTGTTTTAATGAGACAGATAACACAATAAATCATGTTTATGGAAATCAATCTGTCCTGCATCACACTCTTTCCATTAGTGAGAAATTAGTTCTGACTACTGGAAACAAATGATATTCTAAGGTTTTATGGAGTTTGCTTGAGTTAAGAAAGGATAATATTGCCAGAAGGAATACATGGTTTTTGTAACTACAAGCCACTTCAATCATGATAGAGACTTCCAAGCAATTTTGCCTTCTGTAAATTAAAGATCCACAACCCTCAGGGCAAGGGGAGCTTTATTGCAAGAAAATCTCACTTATACTGCTCAGAGATGTCCCCTGTGCAACCTAGGTCAGTGATTATTCTGATATAAAGCAAAACTAAAAAGAAAAGAAATGCAGATCAAAGGAAGCCTCCCTTTCGTTATATAAAAACCTGTAATTGTGAGGTTAGTTGATTTTCAGAACAGAAGATCACAACCTCTGGCTTTGTTCATAGTTTAATATACTTTGTGACTAAGAACACATGAGGAACGTGGACTTTTGCACCTCTAATTGTTCCTGTGGTTAGTTTGTATGAGAAGCACCCTTTCTTGAACACCTCAATTGCAATTATGTCCTATTACTACCTGTGTTAAAAATTTTACTACAAGCTACAGTGAGTACTCATCATACGTGGGTCTATAATACTCTAATGTGTAAATGTATTTCTCTTCCTTATTTCTAGCTCCTTAATTGCATCAAAAGACAACATGATTTATATTTTCAGCATGCTATCCTACTGGTCTTAGATGCTTTTAAATAAAAAATGGAAGGGAAGGTACATGTAGCATTACTGGTATGTTGTTGATCTATAGGGTATGCCTCATTCCTCCAGCCCTAATTATATAACATATAAATAGACTAGAGAGATTTAAAGATATTTTAATAATTCTATGTACAATTATAAATAGAAAAATTCTATGATACAGGAAGAGGAAAACAGTGCCTAACTGCCCTCTGAGCAGATTTTCCTAATGTTGACCAAAAAAGGCCAGCAGAGATGTGGTATCACAGAGAAGCATGGAGGTCCTGGACAGCAGCATCCATGAGGGACCTGCTCTGGCTTTTTTGCTCCATCAGCTTTGCCCTGCAGGAGAAGGAAAGGGCACTCGAGGCTTGTGAGCTCCACCCCTCTCCCTGCTTCAGTGTGGGTGCTGGCTGCCTTTAATAGTAGCAAGACAGAGCATTTCTGTGAGCCTCCTTTAAAAATGAGTTGCCCTCTGAAACGCCTGTATTTAGAAGTGGATTTATTATAGAGGCTGGAATAGTGATTGCCTCTCACCAGTGTCACCAGGCAAAAGGGAGCTTTCTCTAGATTCAGTAGTGAAATTTAAGAACAACAAAAAAACAACCACCACCAACCAAAAAAATCACACCAAAACCCCCCAAAAAAATGGCACAAATGGAAAACAACCTGATAGCATGACCTTATCCTGCCTTGTCACTTGATCAGCTTTCATAACCACAGCAGTAATATCTTACACAATACAATACTGCATTGTACTGTGTTCTATCTTGCAATATCTTATCTTTTCCATTATAGCCTTGTTCATACTGTTTTCAGTCCTGACCCCACTGTCTCTGTCCTAGAAATAGCAGGGAGACTAGTGGAGTGGAGCTGCTAGATATAAGGACACCCCTTACCAGGCCTGATCCTGACCCCACCACACATGCAGGCTGATGTCCCAGCCCGGCCTTAGGCTGTCCCCATCCCCATGGAGGTGCCTGATGGCTGCCAAAAAGCCAGTCAAGGTCCGAACAGGGTTTTAGTGCTGATCTTTTGGACAGGAGGATTTGGGTTTTAATGACATTACTGGCAGGTGTGGTGAGGTGTTGGCATTAGTCTGACTGGTTTAGGGTGCTGACCTCAAGGCAGAGGAATGCTGCTGGCACTAAACATTGTGATTACCACCTCAACCAGGCAGCTCACGAGGCACTCATCTCTGGCTATTTCCACTGTGCCTCTGCCACACTATTCACAACACTCTCATCACAGGGCATTTTGAACCCCCTCAGGGATGGGGGTGCAATCCCTCCACACTGCTGCCTGCAGGGACACCCTTCAGAGGTGATGGTGTGGAGGCCACGGGGGAATCTCTGAGTCTGCAGGCACATCATCTATTTGAGAGATGCCACATCCATGTTCCTCAGAGCACGATGAGGGTTCAGCAGGCACTATGTTCAGTATTTTTCTCTCTTATATGAGGAAGAAAGCTGCTGGAGGCAGAAGATCTCACTCCACATATGTGGAGTACATATGTGCAAATACTCAATAGGAAACTGCTGCAGGGACACATTTTCTTCTCTTTTTTTTTTTTTTTTTTTTAACAATTTCCTCTTTCTGCTTCTGTCTTAAGGTTCTTTTGCTACAAATAATCAGGAAGACAACATGTTTTTTACCCACAGACCTCAAATGAAATTTGGTTTTTCTGACAGCAAACATGTGTGTATTTTCCAAAAGTTTCTCTTGGAGATGGATATTTACACAACACTTCTCATGATAAAGTTTTGCTTTTCTTAAGCAACCTAAAAAAATTGCTCACATGCCATAGAAAAACCTTGAAAGAATGGGGACAGCAGGTGCCCAACAAGACTAAGAGTTTGTACTTCTGCATCCTCAGGTCTGAAACATGCTTGAGAATAGGTGAGATGTGTGTGGCAGACAGGCCATCAGTGCAGTGAGCGTGCCAAGCACAGACCCAGACCAAGGTGACAAAGCTGGGACGTGTGGCATAGGCGACTGACGTGGCAAAAGTATTGTGGCTTGTCACGTGTCACTGAGTAGCTGGTTGTGAAAGACACTGTTTAAACAAACTCTTGTGTACATTTCCATGTCAGTACCTGTCTGTCCAGATTCTTAATTTTAAAATGCAGCTCTTAAGCATATTTGAATGAGTCATTATTTTTGGCCAGCATTGACAGTAACTGGAAAATCTAAACATTCTTGCACTGTACATCCCCTGCACTCCATAGATTGCCCAGCAGTTTTTTATATGGTTTGCATCCTATTTCTGCTCTGACCACACCCTCTTTTCTCTATTTGCATCTGAGAGCATTCTTTTTTTAATGGAAAGAGCTCTCCAACTCCTGCTGGATACATACTTTCCTCCCCTTGGTGAAAAAGCCCTTCTGTATAGTTTCTCTTTGAGCAAATGGTGACTAAAAGAACCAAATTGCCAATGCTAAGTAATTTTATACATCAGTGCTTGAAATGGCAATGCAGCTTTTGAGTCCTCACCTTTGGGAGATGAAGCCAGGGCCAAAACCCTTCACACCCATGTCTGCTTATTTATGCTTGCCCATAATAGGGTAACTGTACAACATGGCATTCAATCATTTACAGAGTATTGAAAGACTATTACAAACATCCTTGGGCAGGAATTGCCTGATTCTGAGACCAGTCAGCCAGAAAACAGCAGTTGTAGCCTCTAGTTAGCATGTCCTGCACTTCCAGCAGCAGTTGGAATAGCCCACTTCTGAGAAAATAAGTTGATGAAATCATTGGGAATATCTCAGTCTTCTCAGTTTAAGTCCCAAGTCCTCAAATAAGTCTGTGAAAGAGAAGGGGAGTAGGATGAAAGAGACTCATGGTGGCCATTCTGAGGGAAGAGGATACAAGGGACACTAAATCACTTGAGGAAGGAAAAGTGTACCCAGATGCAGGTGGGATACAAGGCCTGGAGTGAGGGAGAGCTTGGAGACAATGAATAGAGAGATGAGAAAGGAGTCACACAGTCATCCTGTGGGGAAGAGAAAGGCAGGAATGCAGAAGTATCTGGGATGTGCCAGGATTTTGATCTTGAGGTAACCATATGGCATACAGCCTGGTACTTCCATGTTTTGACTTTGGTAGAACAAAAGCCATGTAGCTATCATCTCTTTTGATACCACCAAAAAGACCAGCTCTTCTTTCCTTAGAAATGACCCTTGCCAATTCTCTCCCTGTCTTGCTTAATCAGCTTTCTGTAAGCCAGCAGCTGAAACAATCTTTTCCCTCCAACAATGAACCACTCCTTATATTTTCAATTTTTAGTGTGAAGAGAAGCATGAAGTCTGCATATCATTCAGAGTGTGGAACACAAGCTTTAGCAGGTCCCCAGAGCTTTGGTGTGACTTGCAGTGAGAAATCACCTTTCATATAAGCAGCAATTAAATAATAATCTTTCAAATAAGCAGCAGTTGCCAAGGATGGAATGGAAAAAGAATTGCAATTACATGGCAGATGGCAACAGCCTTATTGTTACATTTGCCTCCATTTCAAGAACAAAAATATAATTAAGAAACAACACCTTTCAATACTTATTATTTGGGAAGCCTGGCAAATGCATGAGCAACAAGTGGGTGACTGTGCAACACAAAAATGTGGACTTCTGACAGGAATTTCTTGCTCTTCAGAGGAAGCAGCCTAATGCTGCCACTAATTATCAGGACACCAGAAACAAGGGGTTGTTACTGGAACTTAAAATGCCATGTAAATTGGAAGGTGGTGCCTTTATAAAGGAGGTTTTAAATATTGCCTAGGAAGAATTGACTACGAAGTCCAGGATGACAGAAATAAAGAAAGAATTAATAAACCATGGTAAAAGATCGGGGATTACAAGATTTTAAAAAATTTCAAGTGTCAGCTAGCTTGGTAGTGAACTCTTCATCATGGGGAGGAAGGAAGGAAATACAATATAAATTTCAGGCCTGTTTAAAATAAACATAATGGCAAACTATTTCAGACAGGATACTTCCAATTGACAGAGAGATGGGAAAGCTATCAATGACACTTAGGAGAATTCATTTGGAATACTGGTCATCTATGTTCAAGAAAGAAGAATTGCCATGGGGACCAGCACAAAGAAAGACTTCAAGACCAGTCAGGAGACAAAAAACAATAGCACTGAAGCCCAGATTCAGGCTGTCCAACTTCAGGCACTTCACAAAAACACATAAAATAGGAGCATGGTCACCAGGGTCTCCTGTAGTCAATGGAAGGAGATGGGCACCTCCAGTCATTCAGCCTACCTAAGTTCTGACTTGGCTTCTAAATTGGATAATTTATTTAAATACTCTAACTACAAAGGGAGCATATTGCTCCAGGGAATGCACATGGCACCCTGAAAAACAAAGGGTTAGAAAGAAACCAGCTGCTCACAGAAGTGTAAACATCACAGAAGAGGTCAAGGTGAGGTTTAGCTGCAAGACAAACTGATATGTGATAGGCACAAATAAATAGAAGGCTGGTATTTGGAAACAGCTTTCCATATGTAAATGGGGGGAATAAGATACTTGGCTAGAATTAAAAGGCAGCTGAATGTGTTCATTTAAGAGGTTATATGATGAACATACCTGAAAGAGCAAACATTTTGACTGGCAATTACAAAAAGTTCCTTTCTCATCCGTTTTGCTATGCTGTTTTATTTGGATTTTTTGTTACTGAATACAAATAGGACTAATCCTTTATGCTGGCATAAAAGGGATTTCTTGTAAAATTACATGTGTTTTGAAAAAAAATTATTGGAAGGTGCTGCTGCCTTGTCGTTCTCCATCTACATCAAGGGGAAGGACTGAAAAATCTCTTTTCTGGGACCAGAATTGCTCAAGACCAAAACAAAAAACAGCTGAGCTACAGCTGAGCAACTGACCTACACTCAGCAAACTGAGCTAAATGCTTGCTGCCCAAGGCAAGGGAGGCCAGCTCTCCTAAGTGATGGGCAAGGTGCTATTTGGAAGGAACAGAAATGCTATCAGCACACTCCCAGTTGTCACTGGCACAGACAGCCTGTGCAGTAGGGTGTACTGCTGGCAAGTTAGTGTCTTTCCAGTTTATGGTTGTTGCAGCAATGGAAACTCATTGACCATGGACCAGCCCCACGTACACACCTGAAGTGCTTGAACCATGCAGTTAAAAGTGTCCCAGCAAACACAAACACAGAGTATCGACCGCAGCTGCGTATCGCCAATAGGGTGGGAGAGCACAGCAAGGGCCTGGCAAACAGATAGAAGAGGACATGAGAACGTAAGTATAGAAGGATTTTGGCAGGAGCATTGGCAGAAATGAGACTGGAGCATTGTCTCCTGCTATTTAGTACTTCCTCATTTTCAATGGAATGGCATTCCCTGCACATTGACAAAAAAAAAACAAAAACAAAAACCAACCAACCAAACAAACAAACAAAAAACCCAAACAAACAAAAAAAAAAAAGTGGCAGAAATAGAGAAATATCAGATTCTCCTACACTGATATTGGCTAACCAGATGGATCAACAGCATTCTAATGCAATAGTAATTTGTGCTAAAAGAAACAAGATGTATACTTCTGATTATTGTGCATGCTGCAGAATGGCTGTGTCACAGTCCCCTGATTCTACACAACTCTGGTCTCTCAAAAATAATATGGAAGGACAAAAGTAATTTTAAATTTTATGCTTAAACCTGAGCCTGTGCTTGAAATTATATATATACTTCATTTCAGAACAGCAGAAGGTAGCTGGTTTTCCTGGGTAGTTCTTAGCACGAACTAAGTGGTTGATATTAAGAAACACAAAATTTTGCAAAAGACAGAGAACCAAGTGAAGCAAGACACAAACTGACAACACACAAGGCCTTAAGAGGCATGAAATACATGATCTTACAACAGTTTTAAAATAGCAATTACACTCATTATTCAAAGTAATTTGCTTGCTACAGCTTGCCCCACAAGAAACAATAAACTAGAGACCAACATAGTCATGTACATTTTTTGTTTAAAAAAATACATTAATCCTTATTCCAATAAAATCTTATTAGCTATTGCAAAATGATTGCAAGGGCTGTATGTTTGTCAGAGTCTTATCTTTCTTTTTCCATGGGGTCACAGTTGCACTATAATGCTGTTACTGTTAAGGATAATGTTTGTGGTCAGTTGCTATTGGCAGTGACAGTCAAAGTTCAGGCAACCAAATTTAGACATGAAATTAATAATGGCATATGCACCAGAGAGCCTAAGTATGCATTGTTTCTTTGTGACTTACCAGGAAAAATTCTTACTGAGGTCCAAGAAAGCTTAGTATTAATAAATCATGTATATGGAGTGAAGGATCTACCTCAGAAAATGGAGGTAAGTATCAGCATAAGCTGGATAAAAAGAGAAAAAATATCAGGACTATGAATGCAGCTGAAACCCCCTGCTGTGGAAAGCCAAGGTGGTGTGACACTGAGGATGTGTTCAGCTGTATAAATACACAGTGTTTCATATGCAGAAATTGTTAATTTAAAAAGGATTGTAAATTTGAGTGCAATATATGCCTCTAGCACCATACATATGGTATGGACAGTACCAAGGCTATGGAGAGGATTTATCTGTGGCCACCAAGCACTTACTTGATTTGCACAGTCATGCCTCTTTCTCAGCAGGAAGGCTTTCTAAATCCATCTGCTCACCATAAATAATTGAACTTCCTTCCTGACTGCTTTCTTTTCCCTTCAAAACATCTTCTGTGTGTCCATACACACAGGGCTGTCAAAATCAGGGGAAAAAAGCGTGAGCTGCTTTTGTGCCACCTTACTGTCACAGCATATATCACAGTTGAGACGGGCACAATACACAGAGTATCACCATATACTTTCAGAAGGCTTCAAGCATCAGCCCATACAGAGTAACACCACACCACTTCAGAAAGCTTCAAGCCACTGTCCTTCTTAGTCTTTAGCCCAGCCTTTTATATCCCTCATGTTCATGCATTCCCCTGTGTGCCCTCTGCTCCCTTTGGTGGTTGCTCAGTGCCCCTGGGCACTCCATGGCTCATTGCTCTCAGTGCTGCTCACCTGCTTCTCATGGCTATAGCCCATTGGGGATGAGGCTTGGCCACAGCCCCACTCCCAATCACCACAAACTGTGTGCCTGCAGCTTACAGCTTTGGACTTCAGCCACCTATAGACATCATGAGCTTCCCTCAGTGTCTGAAGTTAATCCATCAGCTAAGACCAAAACTCCCTCAGGAACTAATAATAGTGACTCTAGTAGTGAGCCTGCCATCACACTTATTTTATTCTGGACTTGGGGTTCTTGGATGTGCTTGGACCACAACTGGTCAAGCTTCTAAAATACCAGCAAGAAGAAAAGAGGTAAGTAATGTAAGAAATCTGAAAGGACCTCCAACACAGGTGGTGTGTATTTTTTGCTACAGTGTAATACTCCTGAAATACTGTCACATATGCTGCTTAGTCCTCTAGTATGTGTTCCAGCATCCAAAGGGAAAAAAGCTGCAGCTCTTGGCTACTGCTGCCCACTAAAAATTCATGTCACTTGCAATCCCTGTATCAGAAATAAGAGGAGTTCTGTGAGAACTGATCAGATACAACTTTCATGTACACCTGGAAGTACATGCATTCATCTGAGCACCTTCCCAGTGAAGACCTGACATGAGCTTTCCCTTCTAAGTCTTATTTTTTCTCCCAAGACACAAGACTGGGTACCTTACCTATGTAAAGGAAGTGAATAAGTTTCTTCTGCCTGCAGAGTCAAGCCAACCCCCAAGCATGCATTCCACTTTAGCAACTGTAGCCAGAACTGAGGGGGCTGTGGCTGTAATTTATCATAGGCAATTTATTTTCAGCAGTGTGACTACACATCAGTGCTGACAGCATTTGTAGCATTAAGTGTTCCAAAGAGAGGACCATGGCACTGCTTGGAGGCACACACTCTAAAGGCCTGTCAGTCCGGGTAGGTCACTAAAAACACAGGCATTTTGCAATATTTGTTCAGGGAATGCCTTGGCATGGCTCATTTTCCAGGTTTGGATGAGCTTGGGATTCTCTTCTGAGTTCAAAGATAGTCATATCTTAAGACCCAGCAGAAAGGAAAAAGGAAATCCAAAGAATTTTGTATGCCAAGATAACAGGAGCATTGTGTCAAAAGAGGAGGAAAATACACCCATGTGAATCAAGGATCCATATGATTCCCTCAATTCTGAACTCTTTACAACATTTAATAGTGTACAGAGAGTATGTCTGGCCATGCCTCCAGCTGGTCATAAATTATGATGGTTTGCATGTCTTTAAAATAAATTCTGGCACACAAATACTAAGCCATGTAAACTTAGTCAGTCACATATGCATGTCCCTCAGCTGGGGTGAAGTTCTTAATTAGACCTTTTCTTGAGGGCTTAGTCAGCATTAAGCTGCCTGTGCTCAAAGGCAGCTCTGCCGTGGTGAAGCTGAGTGACCTTGGATTAGAGTGCGGTGTGAAAAAGAGATATAAGAGTTGAGGGCCACCTACTTTGCTCAAGCGCTGTGCCTACATTGCAGCACTCTCCCTTAGTCCTTGCTTCAGCTATGTTACGGGTATGGCACTGATCCAGACCCTGATCCAGACCCTGACCCAACTGAGATGATCTTGGATCCTTCCCGTCACTGTGGGCTTGTCTAATGATGACCAGACTGGTGGCTGGTTGGTCCTGGTTATTGTCACTGAACCTGATTCTGACCCTGACTCACTGGCTTGGTTTTTCTAGCTTGACCTCAGATCTTCATGTTCACTGGGATGGTTACTGGTGAGCTGTACTCTGGCTGAACTTTTAGCCCCCACCAGAACTGCTTTGCTATTCTTGTTTGGGTCCTCTAGTACTTGCTAGTGAAGCCACTGTCATGCATGCCTTACTGTCACCCTCCACTCCCAGCTTGCCTTGCTACTCCATAAAACACTTTTCTCCTAAGGACATCACCTCTCACCTACCACTGGTATCACTGGTGCCACTGGGACTGTGACACTACTGACACCAGTAGTTCTAGCACAAGCCAGACAATAGGAACATGGATTGCAGAAACCACGTGACTCTCCTTTTAGCCAAAGACTTTGTTAGAAAGCTGTCTTGAGCCAGCCTATTGGCGCCATGCGTTCCTGCCAATAGGATAAATCAGGAGAGTGGGCAAGAAGTCAGCAATCAAGACAAAGAGTCTGTTCTGTCACAGACAGCCAGTAAAACTAAGCAGTGATACACAACTCCTCTTATGTGACCTCACTTAACTGTTGGTCAAATAATCAGGGAATCTTAGTAACCTGAAGACATCCTATTTCAAAAGCCCAAGTAAAATGCAAAGTGGTCACAAACCCAAAGTAGTTACAAGTTCTTTGTCACCTTTTGTAATTTATTCTAGTTGTCTAAATCTGGCAACAGCATTTCATATTTTAGCTGTTGATTTTCCCACCTCATCTGCAGCATTCTCTCCTCTCTCTCTCCAGGGCACTAGCTCCACATCTCCTGGCAGGACCATCTTCAAGTAAGGGCTACAACACGTAATTCTTCCACCCCCACCACCAGGTACCACTGGTGTTGCGCCTGAGCTGCCACACGGACATGCACAGTTTGGCACATTATTCAGACTGTCACACCTGCAAGGATTTCAGCATTAAACTAAATCCTTGCTGGCAGCCTCAGACCGCAGTTGTGAGACAGGGCTATAAGCTGGAAGGCAGAAATTTCAATTCTGTTGAGGCCAGTCAGCCTACACCCCAAAATCAATCTGTGTATTACGAGGGTGAACATACAGGAAACTGTCAGGACACTGCTGCTCTCACTCGAGTGGTGTTGGCATCTCGCAGCTCAAATGCTCCCACCATACAAATTTGCTTGGCTCCTACTGGGTGTTGTAGTGGGCCCAGTGCTGCTCCCTTGTTCTAATAATATCTTGTGTACCCAACAGTAGTTTTTGCCTTCTGCATTTAATTGCCACTCCTTTGCCAACTTACCTGGAAGGCTGTCCTTTGCTCTAACATTTCATCCTGAGGGAGAAAAACTAGTGCCCTTGAGACATTTACGTGTTGTCCTGTACAGATGCAGTACATACTGACTTCTGTCTCTTCTCTGCTCTTCTTAAACAGAATGCTAAAGGATCTGGCTAAGCCTTTTCAGAGATTTGAACCTCCCACGCCCAGGGAATTGTTTGCCAGGAGTCTCACACTGTGCAGCAATGGAAAACATTGGGCTCAGGTACAGCCAGCTACCATTTTCTGGAAATAGACACTTCTAGCATTTCCCGACCCAGCATGCACAAACGGGTCACTAACTCCTTTGTTTTTCATGTGGCATATATAGAGAATTGTTATGGAAGTTCACCTTTCTGGAAGTTAGTGTAAATACATTTTGTACACAACAGAATTCAAACAGAGTAATCACAATTCTGTGTTATGTAACCTTTCAGCAAGTTCTGCAAAACTGCCTTCCCTTCCTCAAACACTGCAGTTCTGATACAGCCTATCAGTGAACACTCACAAACATTCAGAGCTCAGAAACATAAACCAATCTCTCTTTGGTGGACAGGAAAGCCATTGTATTTCTATTAATTTATTTATTTAGTTATTTATTTGAGATTTAGCAGAGACTATTAAAAATTAATTTTGGATTAAAAAACATAAAATACAAGTCTCTACATTGGAAGATACAATTGACAAAACTCATTTCTGCATTGGAAGATCTGCTATGAGGGAGGAAGGCATTTATCCTGCTTATCGTTTTTAAGTGAGAAGGCACACAGTGCTTCTGGGCTCCTCAGTACAAGAAAGTCAAGGAGCTCCCAGAGAGGGTCCAGTGGAGGCCCACAGAGATCATTTGGGGTCTGGAGCATCTCTTTTATGAGGGGAGACTGGAAGCTGGGCCTGTTCAGTCTCAAGACCCCTGAGAGGGGATCACATTAACCATGTCAGTGGGTGCCAAGAGGATGGTGCCAGACTCTTTCCAGTGGTGCCCAGTGACAGGATGACAAGCAGTGGCCATACACTGACACAAAAGAAGCTCCCCCCGCTCAACACGAGGAAGAACTTTACAGTGGCAGAGCACTGGAACAGGCTGCCCAGGGAGATCGTGGGTTCTCCCTTCTGGGGACATTCAAACCCCACCTGGACACGTTCCTGTGCCACCTGCTCCAGGCGACCCTGCCTTGGCAGGGGGTCGGACTGGATGATGTCCAGAAGTCCCTTCCAAACCAAACCGTTGTGTGACTTTGTGAATCTTTCCGGCATTCCCCGCCTACACGGAGAGCAGCGCCGCACACCCACAGAGCTGCACACGGGCCAGCCGAGCTTGCCCTTCCCACAGCCAGCCGCGCACATGGCGCGGGCGGAAGCCGAGCCCGGCCGGCACGGAGGGGCACGGAGGGACCCGGAGGGGCCGCTTTGTCCCC
>WBNO01020325.1:57593-103822 GCA_013400575.1 Peucedramus taeniatus
CCCGCTGCAGCACCGCCACCGGAAGGCTGCTGTGTCTTCAAAGAAAAAATCCTTTTCCTTAGCCTAAAATAGGATATTATACAATAAGCGGGTCAAATGCAGAATGTGCGTGTCTGAGGTGCTGATGCTTGGGGCAGAACGGAGGTTTTGTGGGGTGGGGAGAAATTGCACTTCTCACTAGCAGCGTGTGCAGCGTTGGTTTCTAATACCAATTTTTCAGGAAGTGAGCAGTTTATAGGGTGTTTCTGCAACTGCTCTTATTTTAGTTTGTTAAGGGCTTGCTGTTGTTCTGGGATTCTGTTGAATGCAGCAACAAGAAGGTGGCCATGTGAGATGTGAGACCATATAAGCTTCCAAGTTTGTTCGCTCATGCTCTGGCTGCTGGGGTTTTTTGGGGTTGTGGTTAATGATACGAGTGGATACAGCTATAAGTAGCAAAACTTCCGGAGTGTGACTAAACTTCATTGGAAAGCACTTGGACACTGATCCAACTGAAAAGTGACTCTGCCTAGATAAAAATAGTTTTTTGGGGTCTTGGTTGTTTTGAGAACTATTGGAGAAGTAAGAGATTTGAAAAGGCAGGTGAAAACTGGTAAAAATACTACTTTCATCAAAAAGTCTGAAGCTGCTGCACCAAGGCCTTCTTTGTCCTGAGAGAGAAAGCTTCTATCCCCTGTTGAAGCATTTGATGTTTTGGCTTGTACTTGTAATTCAGTAGTAAAAGACTTGGACGTAGCTGATGCTGCACATACTACACCTAATCCCATAAATCCTGCATTGAACTGCATAATGTATGTTTGCCCAAAGGTTTAACTTGCACTGTCTTGAAGTTCCTCAAAAAAATAAAGACTGTATGGCAGTTTTTTTTAAGTTACTCATTCTAACAGTTAAATTAACAGAGACTTATTTATAAAGCACAGTCACAGAAAACTGCATGAACGTGAAGTTGATTGTAGAAAGATCCTAAATTTGCAGTAGGAATTCGGCCAATATGTAGAGTAGGAATTGGACCAGTACTAGGTGGGCCTTTCCTCTCTGCTCACAAATGATCTTCCAGAACAGAGCCAACTAAGTCTTCAGAGTAGGTGGGAGTAAAGGAACCAGCAGAGGATGGAAATGTTCTTTCTGTGGTTGGGTCAGAGAGAGCCAATCTGCCCTGGGAGGGTTCAGTTTTACTTTTGGTGCTCAGATCTTCCTTTTCTATTTGAAAAACAACCAGACTATTGTATTTATCTTTCCTTAAGGTGGTCAGCCCAGAAACGTGCAGCCTTTTAGTGATGAAGATGCTTCAATTGAAACCATGAGCCACTGCAGTGGCTTCAGTGATCCTGCTAGCTTCACTGAGGATGGTAAATTCTTTTATTTATATCTATTCATCTTTTAAAAACATAAAACCTGAGCTGATTTAGTAGTTTTAAGTAGTAGACTGTAAGGAGCAATAAAGAAATAATGACATTATATTAACACTGTGATGGTTAATCCAGTGACTCCTGTTTTTGTTTGGTAAGAATGTACTCCAGGTTTCATGAGCCTTATGAAACTATCAGGCTCTATTCTGTTAGAATGGAATATAGAGACAGTAAGAGAGTGCTGCTATAGAGACAATAAGAATTGTAAGGTGAATTGTAAGACATGGGTTTTCATAACAGGTAGTTGAAGCAGTAAGAACTGCAGAAGTATTTAAGATGGAAGAGTCACATTTGCCTGTTTTGAGCTAGATTTGTGCTTTGTCTCCTTTACTACCTTTGCAATGTGGACTGCTCTAATGTCATTTTATTGAGAGGAGGAGACTGGAAAGCCTGATACAGGGGGATAAGCAGGGAGCTGTCTCTGGATACATGCCACTCTTAACTGAGCTCCTGTTGCAGAGGTGTCTGAATTGATGCTATACTGGACAGGCTGCTTTGACTCTCTGCATCAGCTGTGAGCACCTCACTGTACTCCAGGGGTAGATGTAGTGGACTGGATGAAAATGTGTTGTTGACAGGATTGGCTGATGACCATCAGATGTTAAAAACTGATGCAAGACCTGCTTTGCTCCCTCATTCACTCTTGGCATGTGTAAGAAGCAGATCTAGAAACAGCACAAATGTCAATAGGCCAGTTTTTATAAAAGTGTTTTAGGGCACAGTCTGGTGTAGTAGGTTTAGCATCTACTTATGCTGCTGTGATACTGAACAATTCTGTAGCTGTTGTCTGTATTAAGCTGCTTTATTATTAGTGTTAAAAGCATTGTGTTGGAACTACTTTGTCTGCTAATGAAATGTGTATTAGTAGGACTAAAATATTTCTTCTGGATTAGGGCCTGAAGTTGATGAAGAAGCCACTCAAGAAGATTTAGAATACAAGTTGAAGGGATTTATTGATCTTACATTGGACAAGAGGTATAGTCTGCTTTAAAGAAACAGATTCATACATTATTTTCTAGCTTGCTCTGATTTAATAAGGAAAATATACATCAAATCTTTTTTCTATGCCTACTGAAATTTTTACTCTAGGGAGGACTTCTGGATCTAAAGAAACCTTTTTCTTCCTACTGATTTTCTTAGGATGGGTTAGACTTTTCTAATATATTGAGTGACTTTCTTTCTGACCAGCAGTACTGTTGTGAACTCTTATCTCCAAACAAAATTTTGCTGTCCTTGAGTAAGGAGGCAATTCAGAGCATTTCATTTCTTCATGGTACTTCTGTGGATTACTCTTACTACTGGGTGCAGGCAAATATAAATCACCATAAAGCAAGGGTGGAGGTTTAGCTGATATGTGCTGATTTCAGGAGGTCTTCCTTCTCTCTTCTAACAGTGCAAAGACAAGACAAGCAGCCCTTGAAAGTCTGAAAAGTGCATTTTCTTCTAAAATACTATATGAATTTATCATGGAGAGGAGAATGACTCTAACTGATAGCATTGAGCGCTGCATAAAGAAAGGTAATTAACATGCATGCTTTAGAAAACAATAATCCCTATGAAATAGCACATTGTTTAAAAGAAATGAAGATTGTGAATGTTCTCTAGTACTTTACAGAGTGCTTAATAATTTAGGTAACAGTACTTTTTAAATGTAGGTGTCGCATTTTAACTGTCCTAGAAAATTAACAGAAATTATCTTCTATCTATTGGTTTCCAAATTTCCACTTCCATGCTTTCAGACTCTTATCTTTAAAATATTAGAGGAGAGCTGGGCAAAAGGTGATTGCTCACCACTGTGTTAATCCCCAGGTAAGAGCGATGAGCAGTGTGCAGCTGCTGGACTGGCGTGTCTTCTGTGTGTGCAGATGGGGTCAGGAATTGAAAGCGAGGAGATTTTTAAGACCCTTGGTCCAGTTCTGAAGAAGATTGTCTGTGATGGAACAGCCAGTATCCAAGCCAGACAGGCTGTAAGTATGAAATGTTTATTTGCCAGGCAGGGACAGAGGGCTGCTTCTGACCAGCTCGCTGTTGTGTAATCCAGGACTAAAGGTTATCACACTAATGTGTACTCATAATGTTGCCATATGCCCTCAATGATGCGGTTTTCACTGGCTTAAAAAGTTCCACCTGAAGGTTGAACATGATTCTCTTCTTCAGCTATTACATGTACTGCTTTTTTAAGTGTCTGAACTCACTGTATTGCAGCTCACTTACTGCAATTCTGGGGACTGATGTTGGGGTCCTAGAAAATATTTTCCCACTGAGTGCTATATCCTTCCTGTATTAATTTATTTTATTCTTGAAATTTAATTTTATTCTTGAACAACACAGGAATGTTACTTAAGCATTTACATTTATTTATGGTAAAATCACATATAGCACACCTGGAAACTACCTAAGCAATACAGCCATTCTACCAAAGGTATTTTTAAGTTACTTTTGCCCAGTCATCTCATCTATACATCAGTAGTATGCTCAAAATAGTGAGGGAAGATCGTCCAAAGTGCTTCCAAAAGTTTTACTTCTGCTTAAACTTCAGAGATCTAGCTAATATTCTCCAGCTTTTCCTTTATCATTGTGCGGCTGACTATTCCTATTCTAGTCAAGCTATGGCACAACAGATACTGTCAGCTGCAAAAAGGAGGTAGCATTAGTTCAACAGCAGTTATTTCTACAAACAAGCAAGAGTTATTAAAGCTTGTCCTGTTTAAATGTAGTTTTGAGTCCTGCGTGGTTGATGCAAACATCACTTTCAAATGGTTTTTTCCGTACTCTTTGTAAGAGAAATTGGAAAATTGGAGAATATGGGGCATAGGGAACAGATCTGCAGGAGACGTTGGAAAGTTCCAGGAAAGGCTTTTCAGGGGCAGAGTTTTCATGGTATTTAATTGAAATAGTGGTCAGAAGGAGAAAATATTTCCCACAGCTGTTCATAAATATATAATTATCAGCATAATTTCTGCTTGTAAATCCTAGTGAGATTTAAAATCATTAGGTGAAAGAATGCCATGTGGAGCTTTTTCAGGGGCTTTGTAAGCTATTTTACAATAGTAATACTTGAAAAGTGAAGGCTTGTGAGTAGCAAATGCTATAAAATCATCCTGAGAGTAGATGGGAATTGGGAGCTAAGTATTACAAAGAAGCTGAATTAAGGATTGGGGACTTCTAGACTCTACTAAGGTTTTTATCTAAAGTTTCTGTTGCTCCAAATGTTAAATTTCAAAGGTCTCAATTTTGAAACTGTAACATTATTGTCAAATACTGACACTTTTTTTTTCTTTTGTGTCCAGTGTGCAACCTGCTTAGGGATTTGCTGTTTCATTGTGACTGATGACATTACGGTGAGGATGACTGATATCTTTCAAATGTAATAAACTGACAAGATGAAAATGTGTGACTCCTAAACCACTTCCATTATAATTTTCCTTTGTACAGGAGCTGTACTCTACTATGGAATGCCTGGAAAACATCTTCACAAAGGCCTATCAGCGGGATAGAGACACTAATGGTGTATCGAGTACCCATAATACTGTGCTTCACATCAGTGCTCTCTTAGCATGGACACTGTTGTTGACCATTTGTCCAATGAACGAAGTGAAGAAGAAAATTGAAACGTGAGTATCTTTCTTGGAAAGCAGAATTTGTAATGACTTTTTATATGCAATGAAACAGTGTCAGTAAAATTTAGATCTTAATGGAATATGGCTTACTCCTTAGGCACTTGCATAAACTTCCAAGTCTGCTGTCTTGTGATGATCTCAACATGAGAATAGCTGCTGGAGAAACACTAGCACTTCTGTTTGAACTGGCACGTGAAACAGATGCTGTAAGTAGATGTCAGCAGTTAAACCTTCTTTCATGGGACAATGATGAGACAAATTACTCAGCCTGTGTTGCATACCACCCTGGATCTCAACAAGTAGCAAATAATTCCATTATTTATGTTCCTTCTAGTGAGTCTGCCCCACTCTTAAGTGAGTATAGCAATAATTCACAGCTATCACTTTTACACTTAATTTCTGTATTACAAAATAGGACCAATATAACAAAATGCATCAAATACTACTTAATAGCAACTAGAAATATGGAATGCAAGATTAAATTTCTATCCAGCACCTGCTTTTAAAATAGAATAAAAAACATATTTCTAGAGAGATTCCAGAATGAAACAGTATTGTTTACTGTAGTGGGATCACTCATCAGATGCTTATGCAGACAAGTTTGAGTAATTCACAGCCTGCATAATTCTGCTCTCACAGCCAAAAATCTATCATCAGGTAGAAAACATTTTGACTTTAAGTATTGTTTTTTCAGCATTCTTATGAGTTATTCTTCTCAAATTACCTAAGTATTGCATGATGGTTTCACAGCATTTGGCTATTTTAGTCACTTAAGAACTAGGCAGTCATTTTAAGGGGGAGATTTTTAAAGAATTGGGACAAATTTCACACAGATATCAGTAATACTTCATTTGGTGAGATTTCTTGGAGTTTGCTTTTGAATTGGATTAGGTGCAAACTGCTCAATATTAGCTTGTGTACACCTAAAGTTGCATTTATATTCTTCAATATGCCTTATTAATTTTCAGACTTTTTTCTTGACAGCACTGAAGGAAACAGCCTCCCTCTGCTTACGCATGGCACAGTTTGGGAGAGTTGCCTGAAGGGCTCCCAACTCAATCAAGGCTGCTGTGCTTTACCTGAATGCTGCCTAAAGTGAAAAGATAACTCAATATAAGTCAGGAATCATGACACACTAGCACAGCATAATCTGAAACAATGTTAAGGCTTCTGCATAAATGCAAGCAGTGTGGATTTGTCTCTTGACTATGGAAGTAAACTTTGAAAGGAAAAAAATAAATGGAAACCACAACTTGATCCTTTTTTTGATCAAGCTGACTGCAAGTAATTAAAATTTTAAAATGTGTTAACAAATGAGACTATTCACTACAATCTCTGCTGTTGCATTGAGGAAATGCCCCATTAATCATTACAGATTATTCTCACTGAATCCTTAACAATCAGTGCAGATTAAAAATACTTGATATATTTCCCTTTGACCAGTTTCTTTCAGAAAGCATGCAGTAAGCTCACTCTAGTCAGTTGACATGACAAAACATTCAGATTAAAAAAGAAACTCACCAGTTTGAGTCCCTTGGAATTACTGAGTAGAACAGGTGTATATGCACACTCTTGGAGCTGTATGGGTCACATGGTTGACCAAACAGACTTTGTTAGTACCCCTCCTGGTAAACTGGGTGCTGTGACTTTGTTCTTACTGGTTTTGAATGCTGCAAATGGAACTGCAGAAGTGCTCTCTATCTTTTTAAATAAAGTCTAGGATGTTATCTATGCACCCAAAATTTAAAGAGATCCATTTTCTTGTGGGGAAAAAGGTTAAGGCCATACAATAAACTAAAATCTAAAAAAACCTAAAAATTTTTTTTTTCCTGGTAACCTAGGATTTCTTTTATGAAGATATGGATCTTCTAACAGAGAAACTAAGAGCTCTGGCTACTGATGGAAACAAGCACCGGGCCAAAGTGGATAAAAGAAAGCAGCGATCTGTCTTCAGAGATGTCCTGCGGGCTGTTGAGGTGATTCTTCTGTCTTCGTTACAATCTAGACCTTCAAAATACATAGTGTATGATTTAGAGAAAACAATATTATTAAACACAATTACTGTTTCAGTGGAAGAAACAGGAAAAAGCTATTTTAAGTGGGATTTCATAGTCTGATCACTTATGTGGGATAGAACGCTTTCTTTAGGAATGTTGAACAAAGATACTGGGAATAATTAAACATTGTGGAAGCTAAGGAGAAGGCTTGGCATGATTTGAAGTCACCTTTAGGATTCTGCCTGTAGAAGGATCTGAGTCACCTATTAGCACTTGTTACATTCCTTTGTCCCAAATACCTGTAAGGTAGAGACTAAATGAGGCTTACAGTCTGACTTAAAGGTGATTTCTGCACTCAGAACTGGTTTTCCTGGAGATAAGTCCAATTCTTGAAGTAATTTTAAAGATGAAAGTTGAGCGTTTGTTTTTTAGAAAGCTTTGTAATCATGAAGAATATCAGCTTTAAGTTCTGCATGAGATTTTACTGTAGGTGTGTATCTGCTTTATTGAACAGATACAATCTTTAGCATACATGTACTGTGTTATTTGGAAGGTTTTGGTGTGCCAAATTTATCAGTCAAAATAAAGTTCACTGAGATGTATAAAATTCCTAGTACAAAAGACTGTTTAAATTAAAATTATAGGTCTTGTTTCCTTTGATTTTTGTCTAGGAGCGTGACTTTCCTACAGAGATGGTGAAGTTTGGACCTGAGCGCATGTATATTGACTGCTGGGTTAAAAAACAAACTTACGAGACATTCAAGGAGATTCTGGGGTCGGGGATGCAATACCATTTGCAGGTGATCTCCTCTGACACTTGCTCAGACTGTTGCTCTCTGTCTGGCTTCTTTGGTGTAATTCAGTCTGAATTACAGAATTCTGAGTAGAATTTGGTGAAGTGATGAGCCATGCATATAAGGTGTTAAAGACAGCACTTAAAAAATTATTTACAGTGAGCTACAGCCGGCAGGGTAAGCTGCTTCTGAGTTGTAGCCTGGATGTACTAGCGCAGTAATTGACTTCTCCAAGAAGTAGGAAATTTTAAGCTGAATATCTTTTTAGCTTCAGGGTTTTCCCTGAATCCTTATGCTCTCTTTCAGCAGAGTGGTATAGTTGTCTGGCTGCTATAAAGCTGCATACTTCTGCCCTTCCTGTTCAAGCCTGTAAAAGAAAGGGAAAGTTTTAGTCAAAAATAATGAACACAACTTGCAGCCCAATGGTGACAGCATTCCAGAAGAGAAGGCATGAATCTTTATCTCTGTTCTGGGAACTGCTTGTTTACTAGTCATCTGTTTACATATGTAACAGAAGCAGGAGCTGTAGTTTAGGAATATATACTCCCAAATTGCTGTGATAATCATGGGGTTAAAATCTTCAGTTCTGTGTTAATTGAATTTCTATGTGACTGAGGGAGCTCAGGCATGTAGCAGGTTTTTCAGTTTTTTCAAGTACTACTTTCACAGCTAGATATTTTAAAATTGGTTTATTGTGAAACCATGCAGGCCTGTTCAGCTGCCTGATTTTGTGTAAAACAGAACAGTGTCTCTTTTGCTGGGACAAAAATATCAAAGGAGGCTGGAGGAGCTGTCTATCTTCTCAAGGTGGCTGTTCTTGATTTTAGCCTTATTCTGATTAAAGGAGAATGTGTTCTTGACTTAATTGCAAAAGATAGCAGCAATTTGACACAAATCTTAGTATTTCTTACTGGAATACTTGATATTTTACAGTAATCAACTTTAGAGACTTGATAATTAGGGGAAACTAATCATTTGGTTTTCATTTGGTGTTTCTTGTTTAGTCAAATGACTTTCTTCGGAATGTGTTTGAGCTTGGTCCACCGGTAATGCTGGATGCTGCAACTCTTAAAACAATGAAGATATCCCGTTTTGAAAGGGTAGGTTATTGCACCTTAATGCATTTTCTTTACTTCCTACTCTAGTTGCTGCTGCACTTCAGAAGCTGTCATTGTTAACAATTGTAGTTCTAAGACTGCCTCATATTGTCCTGAATGAAAAACCCAGCCTTCCTTATATGCATCTATGAGGTCTTAGATTTTCCACTGGGCATGTGTCTGCTTCTTTTTGTTTTCCAAGGGGTCTGCAGGTTGATGTGGTTGCTGATGGGTACTAGATTCATGCTCCACACATGTGAAACTTGATCTCTTCTGAGATACATGTTTTTGGGGAGGGACCTACAGGGAAACTGTGGAAACCGAGTCTTTATAAAGACAGTATCCAAACTCTGCAATGAGAAATGGGCACTAGGAGGTTTGCCTTGTTCTATTGATTGTGAATGCATTAATCCTGCATATAATTTGGGGGATGGTGCTGTCAAGTTTAATGTGGGGGTAAATGTAATCTGCGTGGTATCTTCTTGATGTTCAAGACTGACTCACTTCCAGAACTACTCATAGTTCAGCCTTTCTTATACAGGTCAAGTGTCTTTTAAATATATGTATCTGTCTATATGTATATATATACACACAAATTACCCTTTGGTGCAAAGATAGCATACTATAAGTTTCAGAAGGCCTACAGTTTACTTTGAAGATTAATAAAAGGATATTTTCATTTGTTTTGTAACATGAAAAATCTCTGAAGGGCATAAGCCTTATGCCTTCAATATGTATGTTCAATATGACAATATGTAATTCCATTCTCTTTTTTTGTTTTGTAGCACTTGTACAACTCTGCAGCATTCAAGGCTCGGACAAAGGCTAGAAGTAAATGTCGTGATAAAAGAGCAGATGTGGGGGAATTTTTTTAGATTCCCTTTCCAATGGGGTTCAATTTTCATAATTCAAATAAATTTGTAACATTTAAATGAATTTTTTAACTTCTGTAGTCAGTTTGCAGTTGTGCACGGGTTTGTTACATAGTCTGTAAATATAATGCATGGTGTTACTTAGTTGCATATACATTGTATATAGATTGATGTAATATTTGGTGCAGGGATACATTATAATACTATACATTAGCCCCCCACTAGCTCCAAAGGTCGATTATGTTGTAACTGATATATTAAATGGGGTGGATAACTGTAGTCAAATACTGTGTGTCAGATTGGATTCTTTATATAAAGGTAAAGTAATTAATTGACCAAGTGTTCTGATAAGAATGTGCTAATCTGGAAAGATGACCATGTTTGTGTGAAATTATTTTAGTAACTTCTTAAAACTCTCCAGTGGTAGGCAGACAAGAAATCCCTATGTAAGTATAACTTTATCCTGACAGGGACTATGAAGTTCAGTAACTTCCACTGACAGTCAAGTAGTGAATGACAAATATTTGCCTCCATGTAAAAATAAAAGCAAGATTCCTGTGCTCTGAAATTGAATATATGATTTTTGGAATAAAGATGTTTCTCACTGCCTGCTCTCTGTGTAAAAGTAATTATTCCATGAATGAAAAGCAGTTAACACTGGCAAAACCTAAAGGTTGAAAGGGATGGGTTTGTTTGTTTGCTGGTTCAGATGTGTGCTAGGGCTATTCTCAGTGTGTTAGCAGATGCTACATGCAAGTCTCCCTTGCTGTGTTGCAAAGGTGTATTATACTTGCATGTGGTCTGCACAACTGCCTAATCTTGATTTGTCATTGCTTCTCTAATGGTGAAAAGTTTTCTAGTTTTGGTGCTGCAAAACACATTGTCCTTCATCTTAGAGAAACCATTCTGGCTTCCCTGTGTTCATCATGTTGAAAAATACTCTTCTAACCTCAATTTCTGATTCTATAAGACTTGAAATGTTGCTGAGAGCTGTCTGAGGAATAGTGGGGGGGGGAATGTGTTATGTAATAAAGACTCTAAAACCTAGATAGCTGGAGAGCTCATGAACCTGAAGATCTGTAAAAGTGCTTGTTCAAATAAACATTCTTAAAATGTTTGTCACCAGATGAAGTAAACATTGCATTGAAAACAGCACCGCCCCCTGAAAAGTGTTGCCTGCTCTGATAAGGGAAAGTTGGGTTTGGGGTGGAGTGGTTTTTTTTGTTTTGTTTTTTTTTTCCCCTCCCTGTTTCTGATTACAGCAGAACCTATTCCAGAAAGTCAATGAATACTAGTGAGTTGTACTTTCTACTTTAACCTTTTTTCCCCCCTGCAAATAATCCACTATGTAAGAACTTGTTTGCCTTGCAAAACTGATCACTTGGACTACACAGAACCTTGGACTGAAATCTGTGATGCTGGAGCATATCAGTGTCATACAAGTGGAGAAAAAACTGATCCTTGAACGAGGTGAAACTGTGCCTGTGCTTGCCAGGCCAAACACCAATCCCTTTGAGCTAAACTATTCCCTCGAGCCTCTTGGCATCTCCTGCAGCTTCTGCATAGTCACCTTTGGTGTCCTTTGCCAGGCACTTTCCATGGCTTCCTCCAGCATTTCTGCAGCACCTCCTGGCAGGGGGCCCAGCAGGTTCTTGCCCTTTTCCCTGTTACGCTGTAGCTGCTCCCCACAGCGACCCGTGTGGCTTCCAGGGCTGTTGCAAAGGTGGCTCTTCTGCAGCCCTGCAGACATCCCTTGCTTTGCAGACCTTTTCAACTGGACGGGCCTGGATCCTTGTCTTACAATTGTTTTGGTGCCAGGAGTTTTTGAGCATGGACATCACACTGATTTTTTTTTTTTTTTCCTGGCTTGCACTTCCTTATTTGGAGGGAGGACTTCCAGGAGACTCCTGCAGAAAGGGAGCAATTCTGAGCAGCAGAACATGTCAGCTTAGGGTGAGAAATATGAGTCAGGTGATTTGTTCTCTGTTGTTTTCTGAGAGGGAAATATGGGTAGTTAAAAGGGATTCAGAATTTTAGACACGGGATAGCTTCAAGAAAAGATTTGTTGTTTTGAGCTGCAGTCCCTCTGCCTGTCAGCTGCCTATCAATACAATGTGCTGTAACACTGCCTCCTGCAGTGTCGGCAAGGAAAAAAGTGATCAAAACAACTGTCAGCAAAGGAGAAATTACACTGCTCACCACTAGTTCATTGGAATTTAATCTTTTAGCAGCTAAGGATACCAGACAAATTAGTCCACCACATAATACCATCCCACTTGAATTCATAAAGTGTATGGGAAAAGGGGGGAAAGACCCTGTTTTTTCTAGTCTATGACTTTAAAATACTCATGACTGCAATACTGTAGATATGACTCTTCTGCATAGCAAACTGGTTACTCATAGCTACAGTGTTGTAGATACGACTCTTCTGCGTAGCAAATGCCTTTTAGACAAGCACTAAACCTAAGAAGTTTGGCTCTAACCAAGAGATTAGTGAAATACTGATGGTCAGTAACAACCCTCTTTCTCCGTGCTGGGATATTACCATGATTCCAATATAATAACAAAGAGCTGTACATGTGCTGATTTCTGTTTTAGCAGATCAATATTGTGAAGTGAGTATACTCAGCCAAGTTGAACTCTAAATATAGACTGAGATGGGCAGTCTGTTTCATAGCTATCTTTATGGGCACTGCAGGACTCAATAGGTTCCTATGGGACTAAAAGTAGAGACAGGAACTGCAGAACGAGTTTTCTTCACATGATTTTCACTAGCTGATTTCTTCCATACTGGCACATTACGTGAATGTAATTATGTTGTAAGTAAGGTTTCATTCTCATATTTTTCAATTTTATTTTATTTCCTTTTAGATTTTATTTCTGTTTCTTTCTGTGAAGAATTCTCAGTGTGTTTTCTTCCTAAGGTTTTGGGGTTTTTTTTACCACAATGACTTAGGAAGAAATTGAAAAGTTGCATTGGGGGAAAAAAATCTTTAGGCAAGGTTAAAGTAAAAGATAAAGTGAAAAAAAAAAAACCAGTCCCAATGTTTAGATTGATTTGTTGGGAAAATAATCAATACTTTTGTCCAGTGACACTGATGTTTGTATCCTTTCTCCTTTGGCATGTCAATGGAATCAAACAAATGTAATATAAACTCTTTTGAATTAATAATGGCAATCTTCACTGTGTTTACATGTGCAAATACTTAAATAATAAGTGCAGAAACATATAATTAATAATACTAATGAATCAAAGGTACTCACATTTATTACAGCTCAAGTTGTTAAGAAGAGTCTTCCCTGAAGCTGCAGGGAGGTATTAACCAAAATAGAGAAACAACTGCTCTTCAGAATCTAAAAATAACCAACAGCCTTTGTGCATGAAGTGGTAACTTTTGGCACACTGTTCAAACACAGGGCTCCAGAATGAGTGTGTGGGCTGAGGATGTGCATGTGGGGAGGCTGCAGAGCAGAGCCAGCTCTGGTGGGGACGTGTCTCACAGGCTGTGCTGCCTGGTGCCATGTCATGCTCTAGAGGAAGGACAGTGGCACAGCCATCTGTCCTGAAGTTACTGTTGCACATCTAAAAATCATTCACTAAGTAAGGCTAACCCCTATTATGACAGCTTTTCTACATTTTCTTTGTACTTTGAAGCAACACTTCTGAAGAGAGAAAAAAGTTGTAATCTTTTCTTATGGGCTGTTAAAAAGAAAAATGAAAGTATCCATATAATCCTGTCAGTCTCTACTAGCAGGAGAACAAGCCCCGTTGTCAGAATTGCTTTCAGTGCTCAGTCTTCAGACTTACTGAGGCTCATTGAATGTCTTTGTAATGTGCTCAGATTTGGGGGAATTACAGCGATCTTCTGCATTTGGTTTGATAAGGGAAGGAGTGAGTATTATCTGCAAACAATTAGGGTTCAAAATTTAGGTTTTTAATTTAAGTGCTTTATTAGGAATCTGATTGCACTGTGTTCTGTATTCCTTGGAGGGGAAGAGAGGGCTCAGAAGCTTGTTAAGAGGGCAGGTCAACCCATCTAGGATTCAGAAATCTCCCTTAGGTGCTTAGCAGATGTCATCAAGGGAGGTTTGCATCCCACAATGCTGATTTATGTTGGCACATAAAATTGAACTTGGAAGCTTTATAAAGTACTAAATGGGTAAGATGCATTCTACTCCAAATTTAAACTAATCTGTGGGGGGTCCCTCCTTACATTCACTAGCAAGAAAAATGCACATTTAGGCTGTGATTCTAAGGTGAGAAAGGCATATCTTAGAATAAGAGGGACATTACCTGGACGAATGTATTTTTCTTCAATAACTACAGAGAGAGTTTTCAGTGACAATTGTAGACAAACATGCCTACTTAAAGTGTCTGCCTCTCCTTGTGGCTAGAAGTGTAGTTTGTTTCTAGAAGACATTTTTGCAATCAGAGTAGTATAAAAAAAGCAAAAGACTGATAAGGAATAATGTGCAATACATAGAAGCTGCCTCCCTAGGTATTGCTTTTCTATATATAATCCTCTTTCAAAGCTGTATTTATGTTAAGAATAATTCACTGATTTCATGCACCCAGACTCTGCAGTGAAACTGTTTTTACTAATTGAACCTCATCCAGTGCCTTTTTTAAAGCAAGGGGTATTAGTCTGAAGAAAAAGCTTTTAAAATTTGTCCAAAACTCTGTGAAGTAGACTACATTTTTTGTTCCTTTTTTCACAAATAATAGCTTCACAGTGATATTCTAGGTGTATAAACAGACATACTCTTGTTGCTTATCCCCGACATTCTCACCTGCTTTCCCTGTTTTATCTCTCAATTACTTGATGCTGAAAGAAGAGGACCTGAGTGACATCCTTTCTGGAAATGTTAGGGAAGGTTTGTCTTTTCCTGTGGTCAGGGTCTCTCACCATTCTTACCAAGTACTCACCAAATCAAAGGATAATATACTAAATAAGTACCATTCAAATCAATGCTGGAGCCAGTCAAATTGACTTTTCTTTCTCTCTTTGCCCATACACACATGTATGTGCACAAACACGATGTAAAAATGAAATGTTTTAATCATCGAAGATTTCCAAGAATAAACAAGTGCTATGTATTGAGTTGTCCCTGCCTTCAAGATCTAGTAATTGTGCTAGTCCTTCAAATCTGTATTTTAAAGATTGTTTAGGCTGCTCAGTATTTCCTTAGGACAGGACTGTTACAAGTTATTTCCCATAGCCGTGTGCTAATTTACCTTTTAAATTATTGTTTCTTTTAGAGACAATGGAGAGGCCTTCCTTGGAATTTAACTTGCCTGACACTCATGAAGAAGGAAAACTTTATGTAGTTGATTCCCTAAACAATCTAAACAAGCTAAATGTTTGTCCAGCTGAATCGCAACGTTCACTGGGTATGTATGATAAGTGATCTGTGGATTCCTATATATACAATCCATATTGTGTTCACTGATGTCAACAGCCTAATAGGCCAATAGGTATGCCAAGCTCTGCACTGAAAAATGTAAGGAAAAGATTGAAAATGGCATAATTTAGATCAGACAATGATTTGCTTGTCCCTTCTGCATATTTCGGCTTTAGGTTCCTGAAAATCCTTGCATTTAGTTAGGGCTTTACTTTCAAGCCTGAACTTATCTTCCATCTCATTTGGGATTTATGAGGTGATCTCTTGCAGGATAATGTCTCTAGTAATGCCCAATATACACCTACTAAATAAATAACATTGTAGCTCTTCCCAAGCACTAAAATTCTTATGTGGTGATATAGAAGGACCTGAGAATTTCTGTTCATTCCTTCAAGAAGCAGCTCCTAAGAACTCAAACCAGTTACCTGAAATATCCTGTGAAACCTTTAAGCATTTTTCTTTCTGGGCTTTTGTTACTCACCGTTTCAGTTATGGCTCCCACATTTCTACTGGTTTGATAAATCTTTTACCTTTGATTTCTCACAGCAGCAGGAATATTTTCACTCAGTGATAGCTACAATTTGAGTTCTTTGTCACCTGAAAATATCTTAAAACCTGGAGCTCTTCAGCAGCATTCCACATAACAATCTTTGAGTCTGCTTTTATTTCCCTTATTGTAATGGCAAATTTGAGTGAAGAAACTTATAGATCAACAGCTATGTTGAAATGTGTTTTGAGTGGCCATAACTTAATCATGCTTCTAATTATGGGTCTTAAATGTTTTCTCATTACTTCTGTTTCCAAGTCCTCTAACTTTTCCTAATACAACTAACTAAAGTGGTGATGGTTTCTGCATTTAACACAGATATTTTAGACATAAAGTACTAATTTCTCATAAGCAGGTTATCTTGATATTGTCACTTCTACACATAGAAAATGAGACAATGGCATATATAAATTTTAAGAAACTCCTTTCAGTGTGACTGTTTTGCTTTCTTTTGTAATTTTATTGGACAGTATTATTTACTTTTAGGGTAAGTATACAAGGTTCTGTGGAAACATATGTGATTCTCTGGAATAATCACATGCATGCCCCTCCCTACATTTTAGCAGTAAAAATGGTAGCTTAATATGTATTTTATTCATAAATTTGTAAAATCCTTTGCTTCCTTCTAGGATTATTATTTTAATGTAGCTTTTAAGCTTGGAGAGTCTGTAGATATCCTGTCAGTTAACTTACTCAGCAGCATAAAACTCTGGTTCTCTTGCCAGAAAATCAGAGATATGTCAAAAGCTGTTTAAAATGCATATGCTGTTTGGTTGCTTCAGTAGGAGCCATGCAGTTATTTCATGTTTTAGATGATAAAATGTTCCCACTGCTTGCAGTTTGACAAGAATGCATGCTCACCAATTCCTCAGTACACTGCAGCCTGGCATGCTCAGCCTGATGAAATAGTAAGAAGCATTCATTTAGGCAGAGCTAGCTCAGACCACTTTTGAGACCATTATTGATAACTTAGGATGCTTGGCAGGCAGCAGAAGCAGGCCCTGCCAATCCCTATTATTCTGATTAGAAAGCAATATTGGTGCAGACAGTCATGCATTTGTTATGAACACTAAAGGAATAAGAATAGAACCTCAAAGGAGAAATATGAAAATATTTCAGGTTACTCAGGAACAGAAGTGTGTTAAACACAAAATAAAGGAAAACAGAGATATTTCCAGAGTTCTACCAGCTCAGTGAATTGCTCAGCCCTAGGTAGGGTCATTATTAAAGTCCTGTAATGGCATATGCAGCCTTTCCTCAGCTTGATCACTACAGGCTCAGTTGCAAAGACCTCAGAGATTTCCACCAGCTAAAACAAGAACGTGACCTAGAAATACATTTTTCACAGATGCACACACTGCTCTCCCTTTCAGAATGGCAAGAGAGCAATTACAGAAGAATAAATTACAGTAATTTGCATGCAATTTTAGTATGTATGAGACTGACACCAAAGTGAAATTAAATTAGCTTCCTCCTCCCTCCAAAACAGAAAATAAACCCAAATCTTTGTAGGTTATTACAGTAGTATACAAACTTAAGATTAAACAAATCTGGCTCAAGTGTAAATTTTTTACATTCATATGAATTTCTTCATGGTGTTCACTTGACTTGTTATCTTTGGGGCTTACTGCCACCTCACATTGATTGCAACTGTCTATGAGAGAAACTAATGACTTTCCCTATATATGCAACATATTCTTTAAATAGCAATGAACTGGCTTGTTGAGCTGATTCAAGGTCAGCATTGCAAGTGCCTTTCCTTTTCCCCCTCATTCTTCCTGTGCTTAAAGGACAACATCTGTAGTCTATGTGAGTCTGTTCCAGTCTTGACAATTGGGAGGATAGGTGCCTCATTTTTTACTGGAATGAAACCAACAAATCCTAAAGATGAAGAAGAACATTGAAAACATTTGTTTTAAGATAAAACAGTCAAGATCTAAATCTAAATTCCTTCTACCCAACTACAAGGGCTTAACTGAGGTGGTTACTTTGGGAGATTAATCATCCCAGGGATACTTCTCATTAAACAGAAAAATAAGCATCTAGAGGATGAATGTGTATGATGAATCTTTACCTTGGTTTTCAATGTGAATTACGCTTTCTTCTCCTTTGAAAAGGTCAAATGAAATCAAGCCCTTACAGATCTGCCTGATGAAAACAGCAGTACATGTAAAACACCTGTAAAACAGGTCATCTTCAACAAAACACTGTATTTCAACACAGAAACGTTTTTGCTGAATGTGTTGTAACAGCTATAACAGATGTAAAATTTTTTACATTTCCAAATTCAAGCTGAGTTCATAAAGTTGATTTCTTCCCCTTTCATGAAATATCACAGGGAATAACATCTGTTGGCCCAATATACAATGTATTCTGCATCATTTCATGATGCCAGAAGCATTTTGTCATGCTTATTCTAACCAGCCTTAAGAAACTGTATCACCAAATGATTTGTCATCTCTTAACAGATGAAGAGAACACTGGTGGTACTGGAGAAAGCACGGCAGGGAGCAACTCAAGAAACCAGCATTTGTTCTTCATCATCTTTATTCTTACTTTGACCATCAGCCTGGCACTTGTTTCATTTGTAATATTCTTAATATGTAAGTAAACCAAAGAGTAATTCTTAAAAATAGAAGGGCAATTGGAAAAAGAACTTTGCTGAAATGTGTCATGCTGCCTTGTAACATGCTACTCCTGTATTTGCATGGTCAAGGGCTTTGGCTGGTTCTGGGCACTGGGTTGTGGTCCTGGGGGCAGAAGCACAGGCAAACAACACTCCCTCAGGGCTAAAAGGCACAATTTCATTCTGAGTGCTAAGGATGTGTGAACTTCAACAGCTGTCAAGAATTTATCTCAGTAGCGTTATAAAAACAGCATTATAAAAATTTTAGCAACTGATTTTTAGCAAAATCCAAAATGCTGGCTGGAAATGAAATTAAAATTTAAAGGTAATTGTACAGCAGTGAGATACTTTGGCAATGTGCCTTCCATTCCTTTCCAGATAAAACTCAGTATTGGGATCATTCCACTGAAACTGGAATTCCACCCAAGCTATCACTTAAATCAGGCTATCTGAAGGAAGACCTGACCCTTTGTCATCAAAGTACTGACTGGAAATTGATTTGGAACTAAGAAAGTCTTAAGCATAGAAAGAAAAGGAATTAGACATTTATCAAGACTTGCATGTAGCATTGAGTCTATAGACACAATTACAGTTCCAGTTTTTCAGGACTGATCAGGTGGATTTAGCTAAAGACATGGCTGGTTAATGGAATCCTTGTCATCCTGCGGTTTTCTGAGCTAATAATATTGAATAGAATCTTAGGTGCATTATTTCAATTTACTAGTCTATTTTGAAAGAACTGGAACACATATGAAATCAATATTTCTTATACCCTGTAGTATGGAATTTGCTGAAACATAGCAAAAATCCTGATTTTTCTTTTAGGCCAGGAAATTCCAACCCTTGACTAAATTTTCTTACAGGCATTCAAAGAAATATCAGACAAGTAAAGAACATAAAGTAGATTCTAAGTAACATGATTGTAAAATCCTAATTGAAACACCTCATACTTGAATTTCAGATTTATTTAACATGGAGCTGCTAAAAGTAGAACCTTGGTATAGAAAAATTAGTGTTGGGTTGCTGTAGTGGAAAAATTAGAAACTAAAGTGAAAAAATTTCTTACAAGAATTAAAGCAGTTTGCTTGGGCTCAGCTTGGTGGAGGCCTGCAGTTTTCCAAACTGATTTCCAGTGGTGTTTCAATTTATGTTACAATGTTTTCTTAGATACATATAGATATAGTGTGTTCTATAATCTGCGATGTTTGCAAACCAAATGCATAGATTCATTTAGCATTGCCACTATTGCACTTAAGCTTCAAAACCCATGGGTAAATTTTTTAACTTCAGAAGGCCAAAATAAAAATAGCTCCAAAAGTGCATATTGGTATGCCAGAGGAGGCTGGCCTTGAAATGTCAGTATTTGCAAGAATTTTTCCTTTATTTAAATAAAATACATGCACATACCACAAATAGGATCTTGAAGCCCCTAAATAAGACATTTCCCTGTTGACACTAATGGATACACTCCTGAAAACTGCAAAAATTATCTGAGACATTTATGATTTTATTACTCTGCACTAAACTAAAAAAAGAATTCAGCAAATAAGCAAAAAAGAATGTAGTGAAAAGGTAAACCCACCAGATGTATAACTTCTTCTTCTTAGGTTCTGCAGTTGTTTTCCTGTTTAATATTTTTAGTCATCATTATTCCTCACAGGAATACACGTGAGGGTAGTGATGCTCTTGACTTCAGTGTTGCCAATTTAATGTGGTACATTCTCCTTTTCAAGTTCAAACTAGAAATGAGGTGGACCAAATATCAAGCAGACTACTATCTGAAAAGAAGAACATAGAAGAGCTGAAGAAACTTAACAATATTATATTAAAGCATCTGAATCAATCCAGAATTAAGGAAAAGCCTTCTGATCTTCATGATTACCTCTTTACCCATGCTGAGCTCAAAGTCCTTGGAGAATAAATCTTCTTTGGAAGGAAATTCAGCATATTCATAACTCAGCATTTTTCATAACTCATAATATATTCACATATGGCACACAGGTTGCTGAAACATGGTTGCTGAAACATTACTGGAAAAGCCTGCTGAATGAAAAATATTAGCAAACAGTATTTTACCCTCTTTTACATGGACATAGATTTATAATACTAAGCCCGTAGGATTCACAATAAACAATGGATTATCAGTTTGGGGCAAGACTTCCAGATTCCCTGTGCATTGTGAATCACAGGGGTAAGGGCCTAGTTTTACTTTAACTGTAAGTGAATGATCACAGAAAATCACGAGTTCTATTTACATGATTCCAGCATGACCTTGTTCACTTAATCATTCTTATGTTACCTTTGTACAAGCTTTCTGTTTGTTTCTATAACTATTTGTATTTAAGGATAACTTCAGATTTCATAACTTATAAATAAATCCATTTCTGGTCTAGAATTCAGTGGTTTTCTCTTCTGTGTACTAAATAATACTGATATACTACTCTTTGTGTGAAAAAAAAAAACAACCCAAACTTGAAGAACAACAAAATGTTCCATAAGATGCCATAATCAGCCCAAATTTGTATTGACAGATTGAGTGTCCTATTGCCTGACATGGAAAATGTCTTTAGAGGACTCAGTCTGGTAATGTCACAACATTGTCACAGCCACTCTATCTCATAGCAATGCCAATACACCGTATTCACAATTTGCAGGTGAAGCCCAAGTGTTTTTATAAAGTGATGTGGAGACAATACATGTTCTTGTACTCCTCCCTATAGTTTCTGTTGGTCACCATCAGAGAAGGGCTAGATGAAATATGGTTGGAATCCTCATGGTTTTAATGTCAAGCAATATCTCAGAGGCTAAAAGGAGCTTTAAAGTTCTCATTCTCATCCAATTCTTTCTTATTTCTTCTGGACAGTTTTAGAAAAGAAGTTACCAAAGTCAGCAGCTAGCACTGCAGTCTTCTTTTTCAGAATTCATGATAGCCCTTTCTGTGATGACTACTTCATTGTCTGCAACAAAGGGAAGAACTAAGTCCACGAGAATTTCTTGGTATCACTCTACTTGGATTTGCCCATCAATTCTATTTCTGCTGAGTGCTTTGCTTTACACCTGTGTTTTACATCACCTTCTTTCTATTTCCTGATTTTTATTTTCCTGATGCGTTACTGTCAAGTTATTCACGTGAAAATGGTGAAGATTGGTTTCAAGAGTTTATTACTCCTGCTGTTGCTTCCCAGCTGCAATTTCAGTTGTCTCCTCTGGACTTCACAAGTAGTTTTTACAAAGGTGACTCTAATACAGCTATCAGAGAATGAACAAATAAGCATAGAAAACCTGTAAGGAAAGGAACCTTGAAAGTCTAACCCAAACATCTTTATGTGATAAAAGAAAAGGTATCTTCAGACTGAAATCATGACACTTGCAAGGTTGCTTCTCTGTTCTTCTCTGAGCTGTCACCTGCTTTTTATTGACAGTATTAATTCTCATCTCTCCCACTCCCATTGTGGCTGCTGTAACTGCTCTCAAGCTCTGCCTTGCATTGAAACACATCCATACTTGTAAGCCAGAGAGAAACAGAAGTATTTGGCACTCAGTGTATCTCAAACATGGATTTCTCCCATCCCTCATTGCAACAGCAGTTATGAGAGCAGTCTGTGGTCTGCTAAAACTGATACCAAGAGCCAATAGACTTTTTTTTTTCTCCTGGCAGGAAACTGTAAAAAAATGTGTGCTAGACCAACAGTCCCCAAAGGTATGAAAGTTTCCTCATCTCTCTGATGTTGTCCTCAGTTATTCTTAATCTGGTTATTCAATCAGTACTCATAATAAATCCACTTTTTTTTTTTGTCTCTGCTATTGATTAGAAGTGTTGCTGTTTCATTCCATGGTTGCATCCTGCAAGATGGTGAGTGACCTCAACTGTCCCAGACTTATGGCCAGCTGAGTCATAACAGTGTACAGGCATGCTCAGTATCACACAGGACTGAGGCCACAAATGATCCTTTTCATATTTAATTGCTTCTTCATTTGCAGTGATCAGCAATTAAGATCAGTGACTGAAGAGGTGCAAGGGTCCAGTGCTGATCCTGCCAGTGCTGCTAAAACACACCTAATGTTGGGAGATACTTGCAGGCACACAGGATGTGGGGTAGCACTGATTAAGTGCTTCTCAGCTCAAGTTAACAATACTTAACCATATCCATTTACTGTCAGAACTGCTTCTATATGACATCAGAGCAAGGGTTGAGAGCAAAGTACCACAATCCCTCCATCAACATTTTCTGGACGACCCTCTGCTATCTCCTTTAGGGGAACTTTTCTGTCTAAACTACTGACAGTTAAGTAGTCCCAAACAAACCAATACTTGACTCAAAACCTCCTACAAACCTGACCTTGAAGTGCATTTCAACTCAGTTCATAGGCCCATAATCCTTATCTGGAATAAACAGCTAAGTAAACTCTGAGCTCCAGCTGCATGTGACATAAGCTCTGTGCTGTGTATGGATGTTTTGATGTCTCCTGCAGACGTGGGTAAGATCTCTTTTCCTGTGTAGCTGCACATCTCAAGGGCCTTTGCAATGTCTGGTATTACAACCAGAGAAAGATGATCTGACAGCTTCATCTTACAGTAGTCACAGCTGTTGTTGGTAGTACTGCTTCTTCCCTTTTTCTCTTATTTGCAGGCTGTAGAGGTATCTACACAAAGTAATTCATTCACCTTTCAGTAATTCCACTGTAAATGAAAAGAGTGCACAGAGGGTTCAGATAGATTTCACAGCATGCCACTGACACTCACTTGCTGCAAGTACTATCACTGCTGAAATGACAACATGGTTTCAGGAAATTTTCAGCTGAATAAACCTGAGCAGCATTAGAAAAATGCTGGTAAGCAAAGAGGAAAACATGGAATACTTAACCAAAAATATACCTCCACCTTCCATCAAAGGTATCACATCATGCCAATCCCTGAAGGGTTGGCTGAATCTTTAGGTTGTTAGGTAATATCAGTAGACAAAATACTTTCTTGCCTTGGTTAGTTTGCTGATAAATTCACTCCTTTGTTCCAGATATCCACATCAGCCCTTGTTCTTGTTAACCTCAAACCATCAGACAGTATCTGACTAGAGAATAGTATCTGACAGTATCTGTGGGGAGAATATACATTACTAAATAGTAGAGGGTCAGCTGGGGCTGGCATTTGCTTGCCTTGCTTGGGGTCATGTTACCTTGAAAATATCAGCTTGTACTTGGCCTTGTGCTGCTCTAGAATGAAACAGCTCAAGCTCAATATCTGCAAACAGCACGTAAGAACTGAGGGCAAAGCATCCTTTACAGACACCTGTCCATGTCAAGGGTTGCATAAATCTGAGCAGTGGGCACCTTCAACTGAGAATGAGGCACAGACCATAAAGAGGGATTCTGAGAGACAATCAAATCCGTCCCTCTGCCTGACAGCAGCACTTACTCAATTCCCAACAGAGGCTTGTCTATTCACACTGTAAAATATTCAAATAGCAGACTGTCCACAGGCCTCCCCTTCTAATGTTCAACTAAATGAATATGGTTAAATCTATTTTTCCTGAAGTCTAACTAAAATTTTCCCAGATGAAATTTAAGCCCATTATCAACTGACCAGTTCCTTGTGTACATGAAAAATAGTTTGTACCTTCAATTTTTTTGATTTATTTGATATTATACTAACTGCAAAGCAATGGTTAAAACCTTAAGAAAGTTTTTTTGCCCTCTAAAATACCTGGAATTTTAATCTAACATTTATTCTTAAAATCTAGTATGAGTTCAGTTCCTGTGCTTCACTTCACTGGTAACAATACAAAGCTGAACACGGGTTATAAAAAGCAATAATGATGATGTGCAAACTCTGAATGTGGAAAAAGAGAAAATACCAGAAGTGGCAAAAGGATTGTCACAAGTTTGTTAGAGCACACGCTCTCAAAGGTGATGTGCTGTGTGTGGCACACAATCCAAACTGTTCAGGAACCCTAAATATGGTCAAGGTATTTGAAAAATAAGCAGAGTGCAATAATGCTGGGCAAAGACAAGAACTATTGTCAGAACATGATGTATATGACATTGGGTTTTGAAGTCTTTGAAGATCAAATATTTACTTTTGTTTTATCAAAGCAGAGTGCTGTAAAATTACACAAGATTGCCTGCAAATATGAATTTTCAGATCCAAAATTCCAAGTTTTCTTATTAATTTCACCCTGTCTGACTGGAGTTTGTGTTCTTGTTATACAGAACCTACCCCATTGGAAATGGTAGCAAAGCAATGTGCTCTGTAAAAACGTCACTGTTTTAAAAACATCTATTTTGACAGACAAAAATGCAATCAGTTCTAATTAGAGCTCTGATTAAGAAAAATCTTAATAAATCAAATGCCATGTAACAACTAAAAAATAGATTTATGTTTTGACTAGTAACTGAAAGTCATTTGTCCGAGAAGATGCTTAATTTGGTCTTCTTATAGGCTGCTAGTACAATTATCTTGGAGATGGTGGAGAATAATGAAAGTGTGATCAAAACCTTAGATCTCAACCCAGTGCTACTGGGATTAATGGGATTGTTCTTTTCAATTAAGAAAAGAAGGCACATTCAGTCCATTACATGTTACTGTTCTTATTTTCCTGACAGATTAACAAGAATACTAAGATTTAAAGAAAGGGATGGAGGGGGTGAGTGTACTGTCACTTCCTCTGGGATACATAAGAAATAATAACACTGAGGCCAAAGAATTTAGTCCTATTCAAGAACCCAATGAATCTTAGAATTTAAGAAAAGGCTTTTATAGACTCTGTTTCCGATCCTTTCTCTGGTTTCTGGGCCACACTTCAGCAATCTAAATGCTGTCCACGATTCACTGATGAGCCAGCAAAACCCCTGAATGATAATGAGAACCTTCCAGCAGAAACAGCCACAGCACAGTGCTGCTGCTAATTTGTCACTGTGAGGCAAACCGCATTACACACAAGGGTGAAAGGACAATTTAAAAATCGATTGCCTGCCAATTTAAATATCTATTAATAATTATGGGTTTGCTTTTGAGTTCTGCACTGCTCATTTAATCTTAATATCTTCTTCATCACATAACTGACTTTGGAAAACAGTGTCTGTCTACAAGGTGACACGAAATGCTGAAACTCCCAGACACCCTTTACTCCTCAGCAAAAGCTCATGGATAATTCATTCACTTCCCATTTTTAGAGTGGTGTTTTTGTTTTTGTTTTTGCTTTTGTTTTTTTTAAGCTTTAGTTTTTTCTTAAAGCAACACTGAAACATTTTCTTCAGAAGAAGTCTCCCTGAGTACTCAAAATTATATGGGTGGATATTAATCATGAATTAAGGTGATAGGACAATGAGTAATGGTTCAAACTGAAGACAGAAAATTTAGCTTAGATACACAGAAGAAATCATTTACTGTGAGGGTGATGAGGCAAAAGAACAGTTTGCCCAGGGAAGCTGTGGATGCCCCATCCCCGGCAGAGTTCAAGGCCAGGTTGGATGGAGCATTGAGCAACCTGGTCAAGTGGTCTCTGTCCATGGCAGGGTGCTAGAACTAAATGATCTGTAAAATCCCTTCCAACCTAAACCATGCTATGATTCTATGATTCTGTATGTAGGTAATAACAAAAATATTTTTAGTGATTTTTTTAACAGAAGGTATTGAAATAAAGATTTTGGAGTTCACTTGAAATAGCAATATGAATTGAGCATTTAAAGTTTATCTGTAGAACTATGTGTTGAATTTTAACCTATTGACTTAAGAAACCTCTGCCATGGTACAAAGGGCATAGGAAAATGCAAATATCTGAGGTTTCTTGCATAGAGAACAATGCCAAGAGAAGACCAAGAGATACAAAAAGCCCAGATAAAGAAGTTCCTCTGTCTCCGAGCTAATTAAGACCACAGAGCACCCAGATAAGGACCGAGGGACCAAAAGCGCATGTGCAAAGGAGAAAAGGTTCAAAAGTTCAGTCATGAGGAAGACCACAATCTTCAGCCTCAGAGACCCCCAGAGACCCCCGTGCGACCACCACAGCCAACAACGCAAGGCCAGAAGGGCATGGACCTGATCACCATACGAGGCGAGGACAGGCGGGGCCAGGGGTTGAATATGCATGAGAAAAAGTTGTGCAATGTCTTACATATGGAATACCTTTGTGAATAAAGCTGTGGGACAGCCCGAGGCTCGGGGCACAAGTTTTTATGAGAGATATCTCACTTGTGCCGGGCGCCGACATACATACCCACTAAACCTAGTTGTGTGGAGTTCATTTATTCCGCGTATTGCTTCAGTATGACACGGATTCTATGTCTTTTCATGCATTCATACTGGTGTGCTTGAGCTGCTGTTTGGTCTGAAATAGCTTTTAGGTTGCGCTTGTTGCATGGATATGGTGAATCAATGCTCCAGATCTCTGAGGTCCTCGTGTTTAGGAGCTGGCTTGAGACTACATTCAGCTTCATGCACAAATCTGCAGCAGGAGGATTCCCAGCTATGGGCACCGAGTCAGCTCGCTGAAGTGCACGGGAGTGAATGAAATCCAGGGAACTGATTCAGCACCTATAAATAAATACTGATGGACTCACTTCTCCTCGAGGAAGGGTGGTACTGACAACACATCGCGATAAACTGATAAAAGAGGAAACCCTCTGGAGTTTGAAACCTCTGGCCTAACGCTGTTCACATTTTCTGTGTCTTCCGCAAGAAGCGGCCTCGGGCCTGCACAGGTGCCTCGGGCCTTTGCTCCTCAGGCAGCTGTGCAGAGGGGGCGGCCGGCGCGGCATTCCCGGCGGGCGTGCTGGGAACAGCCGCCCTCCGACCGATCCCTGGCGGGGCGGGGGGACCCCGGGGACACCTTGGCACCCCCTTGGCACCACCTTGGCACCACCTTGGCACCACCTTGGCAAGGGCGGTGCGACTGGAAGGGGTGGGCGGGGAGCAGGGCGAGGGTGAGCGGGTCAGGCCGTGCGCCCCGGCCGAAAGGGCTGAGGCTGAGGAACCAGGCTTCCCCAGTGGCTCTCGCCTTTTTAACTCTTCCTTCCACCCCAACTCCCCACCACCAGCGCTAATGCCTTTTTAATGAATTTTGAGATGCCTATTGCTATTTGATGGAAGTTGTCGAGTCACGTACTCACCAGGCTTGCAGATGGAGAAAGAGCAAGAAGGCTCGGCAAAAGTGCAGCTGATCAAAAACATTACCTTGAAGAGAGAGAAATATGATCTAGTTCATGTATAACATGTACCATAAACATGTACTGGTGTCAGTATGCCTTTTAGTGCTTGCAGTCCAGTCTCTGCTGACTCCATTACCCGAGGCTGGTGTAGCTATTCTGCTGTGGACTGCAGCAGTGCACCCAGGGGGCCATGATCAAATCAAGTCTGAAAAGGAATGAAACAAGTGACCTATGAAATGTGCCTGAGCCTTTCAACATTCCCATTCATAGGAAGGAGGGAAGGAAGGAAAGGAAGCAAGCAAGCACGAAAGCAGGCAGGTGAGGCTGGAAGATGAAGCTGGACAGAGGGATCGTGTCTGACGATCCTGGAAAGCATAAACCTCTCAAATATCTGCTTTGGCCATGTATGGGGTTCAGCTGGGGTAGAGACTATCATAGGAGGGACCTCATCCCATCTTGGAGGTGGGGAATGGGCATTACTGGGGCAGAGAAGCCTGTGGTGTGCATGGGGAAGGTCTGCGCTGGCCCCTATGGGTGTGTGGAATGCAGCCCTGTCTGGGGGTGGACAGAGCAGGAGCCCTGTGCTCAGCACGTGGCATCGGCCCGGCTGGAGCTGGGGTCATGTTTTCTGAGAGGTGGTTAACCTGGATCTGCACTAGGCTATTCAGCATCAGTCTTTCTTTCTGTAGGTTTGTGATAAAATGATATTTTGCCAGTGACTGGAATGCTATTCACATGCTGAAGGAGAATGTACTGCTAAGCCTGTTAGATGGTTATTGACACAGAGGCACACATTTTGGCATATGCATTTAAGCATATGCATTGATTTGGAGGAGATGTAGGCCCTCTGAAAAAATATTGTAATACAATACAATACATTGTATATACAATTGTATACAATTGTATATACAATTTTATATCCATGATCTTCTATTCACTCATTTTGAGATGCAGAATTTCTTATGCCACTGTAAGAAACCTTCCCAATACACTATAGGACTAGTAATGATGAATCCAATTCCTTCAATAAATGTCGTCCATTATGCTTTATGGACCCTTGCTACATTTCCCTTTCTATAGGAATCTGGTATTTGTAGTTTGAATTTCTATCATCCTACTGAAATAGCCACACTACCAGTCTCAATATATTATTATACAACACTTGCCATCCAAACTGCCTTTTTCTGCTCTTGAAAGAAGTAGTTAAACACTACAGAGTGAACTGGGTCTGTTCAAAATGGGCCAGTCCTCTGGTTTCTGAGAGACTGCAGTCTCCTCTGTATTCAGATTTCCTCCTAGGGGACTTCTGGTCTGGGCTCAGTCCTCACTGGATCGCTGCCATCTGACTGATTTCTTTGTTCTGAGCAATTTAAACCTGTTGCTGCTTAAAATATCTCAAGACAAACTCTTGCTTGTATCCTTAAAGCTGTCATCCTAGTATATAAGGAATAGTAATTACTATTTATAGTCAATTTAGCTATCCATCTTGGCAAGAAGTGAAGCATCTTATTTCTAGGAGATTTCATGATGATTCTGTGCATCTCAGTGCAGAGTTCTTTTTCCATTTAAAGAACAGCAGTCTTCACATTTTTGCAGCCACAAAAGTATTACACAGTGTAATTGGAAGGAACACTTACCTTCCCAAACTGTTGATATAGTCTTCCAACCTTTACTTAGGAATAGCAAGTACTAATACCATTACTTGGCATGAAATAACTATTTGGAAAACTTTCCATACAGGTTCTCCTTGCCAGGTCCAGGTGTCCTTGATAAGTAAAAAGTCCTTATGGTAGTTTCCAACAATTTATGTTGCATAGCTTACTTCCAGTTCTTTGTTAGATATCTAAAAAAGCAGTGGGGTTCCTCATTTCTAATTAAGTTGCCTCTTCCTGTGGGATTCTTTTATGAGTACCACAGACTGTACTCACCTGCTGTTAATTTCTTGCCAGCTATTCATGAACTGTATTTTCTTGTTCCTATTGCAAAAACATCATATGAAAGTCACAGAATCACAGAATGGGTCAGGTTTGAAGCAGCCACAGAGGGTCACCTGATCCAAGCTCCCTGCTCAAGCAGGGTCATCCCTGAGCACATGGCACAGGATTGTCTCCAGATGGTTCTTGAATATCTCAAGTCAGGGACACTCTACAACCTCTCTGGACAACCTGTTCCAGTGCTCAGTCACCCACACAGTAAAGAAGTTCTTCCTCATATTCAGGTGAAACTTTTTGTGCATCAGTTTCTGCCTGTTGCCTTTTGTCCTATTGCCTGGTCCATCCTCTTGACACCATTCCGTCAGAGACTTACAAACATTGATGAGGTCCCCTTTCAATCATATCTTCTCAACACTGAGCAGGCCAAGCTCCCCCAGCTCTCATCACTCTGTAAGAGTGATGCTTCAGTCCCTTACTCATCTCTGTAGCCCTTCACTGGACTCCAGGAGCTCCATGTCTCTCTTGTACTGAGGAGTGCAGAGCTGGGCACAGCACTCCAGATGAGGCCTCACTAGGGCTGAGTAAGGAGTAGGTTTACCTTCCTTGTCCTGCTGCCAGTGCTCTTCCTAATGCTCCCCAGGACACCACTGATCTCTTGGCCCCCAGGGCACACTGCTGGCTCAGAGACAGCTTATTGTCCACAGGACCCCTGGGTCCTTCTCCACAGAGCTGCTGTTCAGCAGGTCAGCCCCAGGCTGTGCTGGTGCCTGGGGTTATTCTTCCCCAGGTGCAGTCCTAACTGCTGACACTTCTACTTTAAACATTTTCTTTCTCAAATGTATTTTTTCCATGTAAATGGTACAAAGTTAACAGTTGTCACTGAGAGCTATATACCCTGTAATTTGAGCTGCAGCCTTCACCTAGGAAATAGGAAGCAATAGCTGAAATCTCCTTACACCTACCACAGGATAGCTGAGAAGCCTCTTGTTTGTTGAGCTAGTGGACAAAGTGGGAGAGGGGACAATAACATTATCACTGCCTTTCTTGTCCTAGGTAAACCATGATTCGTCAGAAGTGCTCTAAACACCTGAGCAGACTGGGTACTGTGGGACAGAGTGATGCACAAACAACTCATTTCTGAATTGTGAACTAGATGCTAACTGACCACTATTGCCAGGAGAGGCTATTTAGATGCTCAGGAATTTTTTCTGTTGCAAAGGTGTGTTTGCATACTTCCAAAGTTACATGACAAATTAGCTGGAGTTTTGAAGACCTCAATTTTGAACATAGATGAATGAAGTGACAGCTGGAAATAAATTGCTGGCAAAAAGCTGAATGATGATAACAATCAAAGACTCATTATCAGGGTAAGCTAAATAGTGAGGCATCTAGTGATAAGAATCAGATAATGACATAGTTTGGTTTGGTTTGGTTTGGTTTTGTGGTGGTCTTTTGTTGTTGATGGTTTTTTATTTTGTTTTTGTTTGTGTTTTTTTGGAATTTTTTTGGGTTTGTTGTTTTGGGTTTCTCAGGGAAAACAGTAGGAAAAATCCTACAAGGATCAACGGGCACAGGATTTTTCTGAGTCATTATTCTATTTGTATGATGTGAAAGAAAGAGAGCTTCTTAACCCTATTGCTCTTACTGCTGATCAAAACTGGATCTGAAAACTAATTTTTTCTCTTCTGAGGCCAAAGGAAGCATCTTGCTCACTTTGGAAGAGGTGGGAAGGAGAGGATACTCCGTAGGTGTGCAAGACTTTCCTGGCAGCAAATAGGAAGAGGTGATAATAGCAGTTGAATTTGCCTTTCATTAACCTTCTCCTTTCTGGAAGTTTCCCCTGACTTGATTTGGCATTTCAGTCTCGACACCTAAAACACAGAGCATCCTGACACAGAGGATTGTCTGAATGAATACAGTGGTGTTTGGCATGGTTTGCACTTGAGGATACTCCTGAGTGGGGATCTGGGGTCCCTGTGAAGCAGAGGAAGGGAAGCAGATTGGAAGATTCATTGGCAGATCTTCCTCAATTTTTTAAAGTTTTCAGTTTTCCTTTCACATTACAAGTCACTGAATTGAAAACACAGACATACAGTTGCTCTATATTGAGACATATTTTTTGTGGAGTATATAATGTATGACGCCCTCGAGGAGAGTTTTATACAGCTTGGCAAATTCACCAGTTCGTGAAAAAAAAAAAGATAAATACTTTGGTAATAAGTGCTGGTAAAAGGGGCTTACAATGGGAAGGTTTAAAACAGACATTAAGGGGAAATCTGAGCAAAGCTTTTTAGGAGACAGTACATACTTTACCCACTAGGTGGTAGAAATCTGCCACCATCCAGAGCTTTAAAAAACAGGAAAAAACCCACATAATTATGAAGGGCAGGCTGAATTAAGATAGAAAATAGCTGTAATAACAGCTTATGATGTATCGATTAAAATGAGTTCTCTGCCTGTCGAAGAGACAGTCATAGAAAATTATTCTTAATGTTATCCCCAACACAAAGGCAAAAATGTCAGTTAGGGAGGTTTTCTGATGTTTTAGAAAAGGAAATGAAAGGATAATTTAATCTAAATGAATTCTCTCACCCTCTACAGAAGGACTGTCATCTGTAATTTCAGACCATAGGAACTCAGGAAACAAATCTCTCATGCATTTATTTATCTTCAGCTGCCAAAATATATTTTTTAAATTAGCAGTTTTAATTAACATGCATCATAGATCTCTCACAGCTCAGGACTTGCTGCCATGTAAGCATTGTTTCTAAAGGTGTCCTCATGGTGGCAGGCAAACAATCAATTATTTAACAACAGATTTGAAAATCACACCATTTTATGTTGTTTTTGGCATGAATCATGGCTGGAACAGCAGAGACAAAGCACGTGCTCTGTACCAAAGGAACAAGGCTTTGGTAACTCTTCTAGTACAGCACCAACAGACAACTGCTGCTGACCTTACTCCATGCATTTTCCTTTGAAGCTACACCCAAGCCATACCTGACATATGATTCATGTTTTAAGATAAGGACAACTATCACAGTTTTCAAAGACATTGAGGGCATACTGTTTTCACTGAAATTCATGGCTCTTATCTCACAACACATCCCAGAGGTGAAATTATCAACACACCATTTTGGAAAAAACAAAAGGTGAGATACCTTCAGCTACTGAGATGCAGCAACTCAGTGCTCTTTTGGTCCTGCCAGTGAGGGTCATACCAGCTCTGCTTCTCCACGGCATTGTCACAGAACATGATTTTTGATCTATTTGATCTCTGTCCTTGGCCTGTCTGATCTCTGAGCAGCCTCCACGCTCCGTGGGTACCCACTGATGTGTGCAGTGGCTGTGGTTCTTGCTCTTACCTCTGAAGAGGTCTTGCATTCCTAAGTATGACCAACACCATTTTCCCTGCCATCTTCTGAAATTCCTGCCTCTGCACTGCTCTTCCATGCTGCTCTCCTTTACTCCCGGAGTCAGACCGTGGTTTCTGGTTTATGCAGTGATGTTGCAAGCAGGGAGTATGAGCAGAACCAGACTAGCTTCACACCCAGTCACCTTGTAGCCAGAGAGTGCCAGTCCTTCTGCCCACACATTGGTGTGCCAGGATGCATGGCTACATTTCCTACCTGATTGCCAGATGTGAGTGGAGCATACAATGGTTATTCTGAAAGCAGTAAAGCAGTGTAACATTCTCCTCAATGAATTCACCATTCATGGACCTGCATGCTTACTGAAGCTGATATACTTTTTCTGAGAGGTTTTTTTTTGTGGGTTTTTTTTTTTTTTTTTTAGATAAATATTGTGTTGCTGCTTAGCTGAGGTCTAATCCAAGTGTGCTGGCTACATATGCACTAAAATGGCATGCCAAGGTCAGACCTGAAATGCAGTACTGTAGTGATGAATGACAGCAAATCTCTGTTAGCTAGCAAAACTTAGGTGATCATAACTAGATTACTTTTTTTCTATTAATTAAAGTTTTGTTTTTTCCTCAGAGTGTTTTTCATGGACCACTGATAACCACAGCAAATAGCACTCTGTTGAAAATTCTAATAAAGGAGATGGATCTCCCCTTTAAATTTGATTTCTGGGGTGTCATTCAAAAAGTTAAGTTTTTTTAAGAACTCAAGATGGCCTTGTTTTCTGTTCTGCCTAAAGATAGGGAATGGAATTTCTGCATTCCGCAGATACTCTCTAATAGTTTCCAGAAATCTATTCATTAAATATTGCACCTAATTTTAGGTCTCTCATTTTGCAATGTTGTCCTTCACCCTCAAAAATGTAGTATCACTTACATAAAGGTTATTTTATTAGTTTCTATTACACAGGATCACATTAGCAATCCAAACCATTTCTTCTCTATGTGTTGACTTCCAGTCAGGACAATATTATTAAAATGCAGGAGTTACAGTACTTTTCTTCAGCTTTATTTGGAGGAGAGATGGCTTCTCTGGGGACACTTAACAGCATCCTGCCAGTATGTGTGGGGAATGTGTCAAGGAGAGTGAGCCAGACCCTACAAAGCAGTGCATGGCAGGATGGTGAGAGACAAGGAGCATAAAGTACAGTGAGAGAGGTTCTGACTGGATATAAGGTGCAATTTTTTCATGAGGACAGTCAGGCACTGGTATGGGCTTCTTAGAAAGGTTGCACTATCTCAGCCTTGGAGTTTTTCAAGAGCTGTCTAGATAAATCTTTAAGGAACTTGCTCTGAGCTCACAGGTGACCCTGCTTTGAGAAGAAGGTTGGACTACAGACCTCCTGAGACATCTTCCAATCCTAGTTATCCTATGATTTTGGTTGTTAACGATGGCTGACATTGTTAATTCCTAGATGTACCACAGGAGGTGTTCAGTGCAGTAGTCTTCAGTTTGATCCATCACTGAAAGGCAGCACCACTGCCAGTAACTCTGGTGGCCCAAGGTCAGTTTGCCAGGATGAAATATTCCCAAGAGATTGTGGATCACTGAATTCAGCATGGCATCAGATGATTTGTTGGAAAGTCTTCTTAGGGATTTCTCTAGCACCAGCACCATAACTCTGAAGAGAGATAAGCACAACAACAATCTGAAGAAATTGGGGGTTTTATCCATTCTTGTATGTCTGGTGTGATTAGGTAGCTCCCAACATAAAGTAGTTGCTCAAACTATTGACAGGTGGTGCATATGTTCCCTTTCCCTGTGTCTGTTTTTAGTGTAAGCTCTTTGTTGTAGTAGGTGCTGGGGTTTTTATCTTGTATTTTGACTAGTACAAAGCAAATTCAAATTCAGGTGGTCTTAGGAATCATAATAAATCAAATGAATGATATTCAAGTCAGAAACATGTACAACACATCCATACCTCAGTGGTATTTGGAAGATGTTGTAATTCCCTTACTGCAAGAAGGAGGAAGAGAGCAAGGTAAGCAAGATGCCTGGAGGACAGAGCTCTTCATATGTTAGAGTACTGTGAAGCCAGTCAGTCTGGCTGGCTGCTTCAGAGCTGTGATTTTTGTCATTCATACCATTATGGCAAAAGAGGAATTTCAGAGCTGTGAACTGGGGAGGCAACCAAAGGACAGGTAGAAAGTGAGAAGGAAACTTGATGGAGGAATAATTGTACTCTTCTAATTCCTATATTCCAAATGGCTGTCCATGTCTGAAAAGGAAAATGGTAATATCTGTTTAAATAAGAGTATGAATATGGAATTGAAGATAAAAGTATGAATTCATTCAATAATAATAATAATAATAATAAGAAGAAGAAGAATAGTAAATTGTATAAAACTGGTACATGTTTGTGTTTTCTGAGAGGCTGACAAGAGTGTTTTATGCATGAGTGGAACTAGTAGAAAACTATGTGTCTGTGAAGAGCATTGTGATGCTTTGGGAGAAACTGAAATTACATTTAAAAAGTGTAAAAGTATCTATTAGTACTCTTACATCTGGATAAGGGAGCTAATGCTGGTGCCCCAACAGCTTCTCTTCCAGCATTTTCTGATGTCTGAATGTCTGAAATAGGAATCTGAATATTCTTTTGCCTTAAGTTTTTTATATTACACACAGAAATATGGATGTGTATGGATATGCCCAAATGCACACATGCAAACTGTATTAAATTCACACATAACTAAGCACATAAAATAGAAAATTTAAAGAAATGCTATTGCTCCTCTAAAATGCCTTCGTTCTTACAGATACAGTTGCAAAAACAGATTAAAAAATCCAGAAATGTAGGGTCAAATGGATGTAACATTTCATCATAAAATGTACTTTTTTAGGAAAAGTGATCACATTTAATCTTAATTTAAAAAATACTTCTATCCAACGGGGAAAATTTTACACTAGTCTGGAAGATTACTTGGTAAGTAGGAGACAAATTCCAAGTGTTAAGTGTTATATCTGACACTGAAAGGATGGGAAATTGCAGACTGAACATGTTATAGGAGCAATTTTCCTATATTTCAAGATCCAGATTCACATAAATCCCTTATCAGGCTCCCTAAATGATTAAAATAAATGGTTTCACCTACTCTTGTACTGAAAATATCCTCTCTTCCAATTCCTACCATGAAGCTGATTTGAAGAAATTGTTTTCAATTTAATAACAATCCTGATCCTAATTTTACCATAGAGATGAAGAGGAAAAAAAACCTGTGCCCACAGACAGCAAGAGTACTTTAACCTGTTCACAGGTTTTCTGTCTTGTTCTATGAATTCCCAACAAATACTAACAGGTATTTGAATTTTTTTTTTCCTAAAAATTGCTGTCATGTGTATGGTCACAGCCACCAGCCATCACACAAAGCTAGGACAGACATGGCTGCTGATGCCAGTTGCTTAAAGAATGAGTGCAAGATTACGTAAAGCCTTCTGTAAATTTCTGTGATAGTGAGAACATTCTTTTTTTTCTTTGTTATATTTTAGTCAGTAAAAACTTCTACTCATCTGAGCCCGTAGCTTCCTTCCTGTAATATTTTTCCCGTATGGATACAAATGGGAGTTTTGCCACTGACTTCAGAGATTTTCACCCAGTTGGGTCTAGAACTAGGTGCAGATATGTACCTGGAAGCTCCTGGAAACTTGCCAAGTGGCTGAAGCTGTATCCATCTTCCTGTGGCTCCTGGGAATGTTAGTTCTGCCTGAAATGCTGTATTCCCTAAATGATACAGGAAAATGTCAGTTGAGGCAATGTACATAAAAACTCTTCAACTCCTTTTTGAGGATTACAGACTAAGAGCTGGATCTCCCATATCCTGTTAGCAATGCTCTAGGTTGCTGATTGTATGCATTTTTTTCAGTCTTGTGTTCTGAATTTGTGTATAAACCAGGAAATATTCACTCTTGGTCTGAAGTGCCCAGTTTCAGAAAAAGGATGGAGAATGTCTCTCAGTGCAGATCACTTGCAGAGACAGCACTCAGTTGTGTGTGGGTTCCTGACACCCTGGAGCCAGAGAGCTCAATTTGGGTTTGCCTGCCCTGCTCCCCAGTCCCTGAGGAGTGCAGGGGCTCAGGGGAGCCCTGCTGCTGGGGAGGGGCTGCAGGGGCAGTGCCCAGCCCAGTGCCACAGCTCCCCTGGCACCTGCAGCAGCAGCAGCAGGGAGGGAGGGAGGTTTCCAGGCTTGCCCCACAAAACTCTGGCCTCAGATCTGCCGAGGGAAAGTGTGAATCCTATTCTGGACCACTGTCCTTGGTCGACATTTACAGTTTCTCAAGATGCCCCATGGCAGGAGAACTATGAAAAAGAACAGTGTTAGAGGGAAAGAGAAAGAAAATGGGTCCAACAGCAAAGGTGAAATGAAGAATATGACTGGGATGTATTGAAATGAAGAGTATTGCTGGGACACGTGTGTGAAACAGAGGAGCAGAGCAATTTCAGTGCAGCCCAAATTGTTTTATACACTGTCAGCTCTCATGCTGGATATTAACATCATTCACTCTTTAGAAGAAAACTGGTATAAGCAGCAGGTTCATTATATGAACAGACTTAAAACAAACTTTTGCAGTACTTTCTCAGTGCACCTACTCATCTGATAAAAATATTTTGCAAGAGCTTCAAGTCCTGGAAGATCTCCAGTCACTTTTGACGTGATTTTTTGCGAAAGTTTTAATAATAAAAAATATTTTGATTATTTAAATAAAATCATTCTTCACATCTGAAGCTTGAACCTTTGCCTATTTTCTGCTGTTTTGGAACCCAGAGCACGTTAAAAATATATTAAAATGTTCAGTGTTGAAGAGAATATTTTAACATTCTGAAATCTCACTTGGGACTGTAGTTTCAGGCTTCCATTTTATTGTATCTTGCCAGAAATTATTCCATAAAGATTTTTAAAGGTTTGAAATGTCCAGATCTATATATGGTTGTAAATTAATTATATATTGGAACTTCTGGAAATTATATCAAGTACTGTTACTCAAATCTAAAAAAAAGAACTCAAGGCAGGCTGAGATTGATTCTACTTTTTCAAATCTACTTTTTAAAAAGTGGTATTTTGGTATTATGGGATTTTTATCCCAAACTACATTATACCTTATTGGCTAAAAATGATGAAGTGTATTTATATTAGAATGGGATGTTGAGTCAGTCACAGTATGTGAACTGTTACAAAAGAGAGAAAATGGGCATGAAGAACAACTTAGCTGCAGGTTATTGCTTTACAATGTTTTACCATCTATGACTTTTTATGTAGAAATAACCTAGGAGCTCAATCACTGTAAGCCTAGAAATGCCTTTTGAATTTTAAACAACTAACAAATGAAAAGAGCTGATTCAGTTTTATATTTTTATTATTTCTCCATGCCAACTATCTCTAATCTGGCAGTTTGAAGGATCTAAAAATGTCATGCATAGCAAACATCCTGAGCAACCTCAGGCTGAATACAAATGGCACAGTTTAATTGAAATTCCATTTTTGGTATCAATTCCTGCTTCCTGACAAATGTTGTGAGGAAGAAGCTGTCCTTACATACCAAAGCTTCTTCCTTTTTGATGTATCCACTGACTTCAGTGGCAATTTGGTGGCAACTGTCCAGGCCAAAGTTGCTCTTCCTGAAACACTTCCACTGAGCACAGTTTGTGCAGAACAGCAGTGGAGGTGCCTGTGGAGCTGCAATAAGTAGGGTTCCCTGATGATGTGTCAAATAACAGGCTCTATTCACTTTGCAGCAGCAACATCCAGTGTAATTCCACTTTTATGTGCAGAATACCTGGAGCTGCACTGAAACAAAAGTAACAGGTGTGAACTGGACTCTGTGGGTTTAGTGTGTCTGTGAAATGACTAGATTTGAAGAGAGAGGCTACAGCCAAAAGAGATTGCTGTCTGTTAAGGAATGGTGTTGTGTTTGCTTTTACTTTAGAAGGTTTGGGAAAGGCATAATTATGTGTAATATAAAATAAGGCCTTTTTTTCACTGTCCTGTGTCAGCTGGAGTCATTGGGTCAGTACAAATGGATGTTGATTGTTACCACTTCATGCTCACACCATGCAGGTCACCTTGGGAAATGCTGAGGTGGAAAGGGTAATGTGAGTAACATAAATTACATTTGAGCTAGGTAGAAGAGAATGTCCTATAATAGAGGAAATATCTCCATATTGCAACATATGAGTTTGAGCTTCAGTTGTGCCATTCTTCCTCAGGAGAGCATTGACTTAACCACATTTTTGTAAACAAGGAGAATAGAATACAACACTTCATAGTGTTTTCTGTATTTCATTGGACACATAGCCAGTAATCTTAGGAGCTGATACCTGGTCATTTCCAATGTCTTTTATATACCTCTCTTCAAAGAACAAGGATATTCAGGAAAGAAATACAAATCTGATATTTTTTCTGGTAGAGGTCTTCAGTGTTTAATCACATTAGGAAATTCATTAAAATACATGGTCATCTTAGCAGATGCATAGCTAACAGCTGCTGTCCCTCACACTTCTCTGAGCTGTGTGAAAAAACTGTAAGTCTATCTAGTAGCAATTATTGGTGATTATGCTGATGCTTATTCTATTTAGAGTTACATTCTGTTTCCAATAAAATCTTTCTGAAGCTGCAGAATTAGAAACTCTTTCTTCTATTTGTATGTAAGCATTCATTTTCTGTGGTTATATTTAGTATTGTTTGTGAATTTTAGTAATGATAAAGTTGTAGGAATGCTTGACAAATTGGTTCTCTTTTGAATCTATTTTCTGTTACTTATTTTTATACATGAAAAACAGTTGTGGCTTCAAAGTATATCCATAAATCAGGTTAAACATTCCCACATTTATAATTCTAGAGAACAAAGCAGTCACTAGTTTGTCTGCGATGAACAAATCTGCGTGGGGGTTAGAAGGAAACAGTTTTCTGTAAAAACCCCAAACTTTTTAGTGGTAAAAAATAGAGATGTCAGTATATTAAATGAATTTACAGTTATTTTAAACTCTGATTATAGTATTAAATTCATATTACTTTTTTTTTCTTTCCTCTGAATGTCAGTCAACAGATGTCAAGTTACATTCTGAAAACAATGCAGATTTAAATATTTGACAAGAATACAAGAACTACAGGAATAAGCAAGTACTAGTTAGAGATAATCGGCATCAAGTGATGTCCAGGGCATATCCCAAGGAGGTTGGATTCCCTCATCTCCATGGCTTTTGAGGGCCACATTAGATCAGCCCAGGCTCAGCATGGGTACCTGAGTAGATGTAGCAGAACAAAGTTGGATAGCAGAGCACTGTAGCCTTCTTAGCTTTAGATACAACTTTTAAGTGTCTAGTGATTTGTATCTGGCACTGAAATAGGAAAACAAAAGGCTCTGGCAACATTATTTTGAAGCAGTGCTTAAGATTCTTTCCTCTTTTGCTTTATAAGTTATGCTATAAAAAAAGTACCTACTGTGTTGGAAAGGATTTGGTCCAATTGTCCTGGCTCAGCTTCCCAGGATGGTGTAGTGAAATAAAGCTGAATTCCCTTTTTGGTCTACAGCAGTTTTGGAAGTTCCTTTTTTTGCTGGGCCTGTTTGCATACTGATCCAAATAGTTCAGAAATATCTTTTTAGTCTCCTGCTTAAGACAAATTCATTTGTCTGTTTGGTTACTTGCCCTGGCAGATTGCCCCTTAACCAAAGGATATGTAGGTCAGCCCTCTACTAACTGAAATGCTTTTTGGGTTTCATTTTACCTGGTTTGTCTGATTTGCTTGTGTCCCTCTGAACATTGATATAAGGAAGAAGAGGGCAGGGCTCATGTTTAGAGCTTCAGTACAAAGCACATGGCAAAGTTGGATGCTTCTGGTCCTCATCTAGAAGATGAGGATCCATACACACCTGGGTAGTTCAGAAAGCAAAGTTATAAAGCAGCATTTGTGCTCAGATATTGGAAGAGGCTGCAGATATCGGAACTGCTACTAGAGGAGCAATTAAAATTGAGGGAAGGTTTGCTAGACCGGGTGCTCCAGCACTGAAAACCAATCAATAACAGAACAAAAGCTGCAGGTTGTCTTAGCTTTTCTGTCCTGCTTTGTACATGCTTGTTTTGGTTTATCTTCACAAAACAAAATTAGATTTCAATAGCAATAACAGCAGTTGCAGTTTCAATCCCTGTAACTTTTCCTTATTGCCCTTTGAATAGGATAACCACTGCCCTCTAAAAGGCAACTGAAAAGAAAGCATACAATTAATGCTTGATACTTTCAGTTGCTAGTGCTTTCATTTTTCCCCTTCACTGTCTGTGCTTTGATAAAGAGAACAAAAGATTTTTAATGGTAGTTGACAGTAAGCAGGCTTCAGTAGCAGAACTGACAGATTATAAGCAACTATTGAATTTCATATTGTGACAGAGCTGTGTTAACAGTTTTAATTCTCAAAGTCTGTGCACTGCATCAAAATGATTCCAGCAGCTTTACAGGACAATTCTATTCACTTCCAGTATTGAACGGAATTCTGGTCTGTGGACATCAGTAATATTCTGACTGTATCTATCTGAATATCCCCAAATTTTTTAAGTGCTTTGTCACCAAACAGGCTCTGCAGTCCTGTGCTCCTATGCTCCCCATACACCCCACCACCACAGCAGTACTGCTACAGCCAGGAAGCACAGGCATGTGAGTAGGCAAGGCTTGCAGGGAAAGGTGACATCTTCTATCAACAGAATGGATACAGCTGGAATACCTGAAAGTGTCACAATTTAATGTGGAAAAGTCTGAGTGCTGATCTAAGGAAACTTCAACTGACAGAGGTGACTTAACCTTTAAGAAAAACTGAATATCCACCAATAGGTTTTAGAGTGAAGACGTCCTACACTTTTAACCTACACAGAGAAGAACTTCATCCTGAAGCTGTGCAATGACATTCTTTTCTTGGTATGGAGAAGAAGCCTAGGTAGGTGTTCCACATCCCCTGGGTGTGTCTAACACAGGGAAGTATTCATCTCCTGCCTTGTGTTGACTTGGCAGTTGTGGTCAGAACATTCACCAAGTCATCCCATGGGCAGCATAGAGGAAATGCCTGTCTCTGGGTCCCTGAAAGGTGGGAGCTTCTAAGTTCTATCAAAATTAAGACATATCTCAGCCTGCCCAGATATAGGCATTGAAGTATGCAGGAGACATTATTGTAGAAAATCTTATACTTAAAATCCTGGGTCTATGGCAACTTGGCAGTGACATTGAGAAAAGAAGTCATTACACATTCTCCTGGTCTTCAGTTTTAACCATAGAGCAGTTATTCTGTTTTTAAATATCTCTGCAAAATATTGAAATAAATAGAAGAAAGTATTGTTCAAAGATTAATTTGCTGCTGAGATTGTTTATGCAAACTATATCTTCTGCCGAGTAGTTTAATGTTCTAGTGAGTCATATTGCAATTACATGTTTCCCCTTAGTTAGATGACAGTAATTAGCTATGCTACAGGAAATTGCCTAAATGGAAAATTTTATATAAGCTTCCTACAAATTTATGGAATTTATAATGAAAATGGTTTTTCTATGCAGCTGAAAGATATAAGTGTTCTCTTTCATCCCAATTTTGCACTGTTTTAAACCTATTGATTTCAGGAAAGTTATGCATGGTTTACCCAAAAATGGCTTTTGTCTCCAAATGAGAACAGAATCAGGTTATTGCTTCTGTATGAGAATTGGTAATGAGGCAACATGTTGCTTTCTTTGCACTTCAAAAAAAAATGTTAACACAGTTGCTGGTGCCTTGGTGGAGTAAAAGCATTAACAAATATAGAGTCTGATCTACCATCTCTACCTGGGATCTCATCCATTTAGTCCATGGAAGATTTTCTTGTGCATTTACTTGTGCTAGACTTTAGATATAGCTATTAAAGTATTTTGCAACATCACTTTTATTTGTGAACAAACATACAGAGATACATACATACATGTCTAACCACATGAAAGGACAAGAAAAAACACACACTTACAGTTCAGTACCGGTAATGCTGAGCAATTGATCCTGATATGGAACACACAAAGATTTAAAAAGAATTTTAATAACATAAATTATTGTAATTTACTTTTTTAACTAAGGCCTAGTCACAAGATTTTTTTATTCTAATTGTGTAAACACTGTGTCTTTGTTATACTCTGTTTAATGCAACATAGAAGCAGTCTTAATAAACTCAGATTTAATTACATTTTAGTCAGGAAGCAACTCATGGATTTATTTTTAAATTCTAAAAACATTGAAACTGTGGGAAGGAAAAGAGAAAAAGGATACAGCTTTGAGGAATAAGTGTTGCATCTTATTTGTTTTAAAAAAGAAAATGGTTGGATTTCTGCTTTATGAAAAAGAAACCCAATAAGTGTGGTGACCAATGCAAGCAGAGTACAAATTCTGGTGCCACCAGTATAATTGGTGGATGCAGAAAGGCTAAAGTACTCAGTCTAATACCTAATTAAAACCTCTGCAAAGGGAGTTAAAAATGTAGACATGGCTTTAGAAAGCACAGGGTAAAGACTGGAGCATCAGGTCAAAACCAAAAGAAGTCATGTCCTTTTTTCATGAATCCTGCTGAGGACTCTGGGCAGGTCAGTGCAGAGAAAGATAAAACACACTGATGTGGGCTCTGTTTACTTGTTATCTCTGCTACTTCTTTCTTGTTCCCAATGCCTATCTGTGCTACATAATTGCAAGAGAGAAATTCTCTTTGTTTTCCGTCTAACCATTTCTAGAATGTGCCATGGAAAGTACATTTTGAATCTCATCTGAACCTTGGTGGTTCCTGTGCTGCTAATCTAGCCCTGTGTTGGTATGCATTCTGTACACCATTTTAAAAGCTATTTTGTATTATATCTTAGGTCAAAATTTTCACATTCTATTAAAAAAAAAAAAAAAAAAGAAGAAGAAGAACATAGACTTATGCTAGTAGCAATCACATTTTAGCACCAGAAAATTTTCATCATCTGAAATGGAAAAAGGTCCCAAGTGCTCAGAATAGTGAAGTTCCTCTGTATGTGTCCTTTAAAGACATTTCCTGAGATTTAATTTTTATTAAAGTTAAGTATTGTTGTTCCTATTTTAATAAAGACTTAATGCTGGTAGTTGTCTAGTGCAAAATCTAAATTTGACTCTGCTAGAGTAGAAGGCATTTTCTGTATGATGTATCTGTCAAAATGGATAGCAGTCATTATAACTTACTGGTTTTTGAGGAAGAAATGACAACAGGAAAACAATAAAATCAATAAAGTTACCTTTTTGTGGTCCTCGGATGTGCTTTGAACCTTTACTTGGTAAATCTAACTTTACTAATTGCAATCCTTCTGCAAAGCTTGCTACCTAAATGTTTTTCTATGTTTAGTCCATGGCCACAGGTTTTGATAAAGTTAACCCAATTGTGAGAGCACACTTTCTATGTAGTTCTTAGCAGAATGTCTTTTTGCAGGTCACCATACGATTTATTAAAATGTTGATGTTTCTTGTTCTGGAATAATTAAAGTTGTTCAGTACAGATTCTATGTTCAGTGACAGATTCTAAATTAATCTAAATTCTGATTGGAAAGCAGCATGAAATATAGCCAGAGAGGCTTCTTCAGTACATCTTCCAGACCCTGTCTGTGAGGAGACACAGAGCCTATCTAGTGTTTTGATAATTTCTTACTGGCCCCATAAATTCATATATTTAAAGAGATTTTATGTTAAAGTGCTGCTTAAAAGGGTTTTCCAGGATGCCTTTTTTATACAATTCCATCTGTGGATCTGCCTATATTTTAAGTAATTTTCAGGGACTGACATTATTAAACTTTGTGCATTTAAAAGCAAGAAGTCTAAATGGAGAAGACGAACATTTTTTAAGTTATGAAAGTATGTTGTGTGTTGACTGCTCTTGAAAGAGCACATAGACCTCTGAACATCTGGTTTACTGGCTGCATCTATTCTGACCACCTATCTTTTTTCTGTTGTACAGCCCAAGTGTGATATTGCAGCTTGGTGAGAGAGTAAATGATTTATGAGAAGAAAATGATTCAATGAAAGCAGACCTATAAACATAACCCCACTGATGAAAACAATAGTGATAATGATCAGTGAATTGCAGTAGAAATTGTGAATGTACTGAAAAGATGGAGTGCTTTTTTGTCTTGGGAGAACGAGTTTCTTAAAACAACAGTGGCTGCTCCAGCGGGGGATAGAAGGTGTAGAATTGCCTTGGTTAGAGCTTAGCTAGGCCTGAGTGTGACCAAGCTCATATTACAAAATATTGTAGTGATGGGAAATAGAGATTATGTGGGAGAAGAAAGAGAGAGAAAGAAAGAGAGAGAAGAAAGAAAGAAAAGAAAGAAAGAAAGAAAGAAAGAAAGAAAGAAAGAAAGAAAGAAAGAAAGAAAGAAAGAAAGAAAGAAAGAAAGAAAGAAAGAAAGAAAGAAAGAAAGAAAGAAAGAAAGAAAGAAAGAAAGAAAGAAAGAAAGAAAGAAAGAAAGAAAGAAAGAAAGAAAGAAAGAAAGAAAGAAAGAAAGAAAGAAAGAAAGAAAGAAAGAAAGAAAGAAAGAAAGAAAGAAAGAAAGAAAGAAAAGAAAGAGAAAGAGAAAGAAAAAGAAAAAAAAGAAAAAGAGAGGTTTATGTGACTGGTCTTTTCTGAAAAGAAAAAAAAAAAAGTGGAATTAGCTTAGAGAATTAGGGATCATTCCTGTTCAACATTTAAACATTTAGAAAACTGGTTTATTCACAGTGAAGGACAACAATTTTTTTATAATGACAAAGATATAACTCCAGAAGTAATATACTATTTGGTGTTCTAGTGGTTCATCTGCAATTGGAAGTCATTGATAAAATTGGGACCATGCCAAAACAGACTGTTGGTAAAAACTGTGTTTTAGATTATAAATGCTTAGGAATAAGAGATTGGAGTGCTGAATATTTATTGTGGCTGTTGCTCATGCCTGAATGCTTAGTTTTCTTTTTGTGTGCCAGAAAAAGTCAACTATCTTCAAAAAATGCATCTTCTCCTGTGATTTACACTTCCAGAGATTGAAAGTGCTCTGTGATCCTGGTCCCCAAGCAGACAGACTGATCTTCTGCAGAAGCCTGCCACTGCCTTTTTACCCTTTCCACAGCATTACCTCCATAAGATGAGACTTGTGCATTGATCCTTCTACTTACACAGATCCTTTTCAGAACAGATGTGTGCTATAAACAAGCAGATCCTCCATGCAGGATGTTGGAATTGAAATTATTTTGCTTCTTTATGCTTGCCAACACTGAATTGAGAATTATGGCTTAAATAACTCACACATTTGTTTTGTGCTGTTTTATTTGGATTCACTTAATTTCTGAAGGATAGGTTGCTCCTAAGGAATGGCAGTCTGTCATCTTCAAAATTTTAATGGAAGGAA
>WBNO01020326.1:0-30927 GCA_013400575.1 Peucedramus taeniatus
TGACCTTAACAAATAAATCAGAGGAAAAAAAATCAGGAGTTGATCCAAATCAACAAAGTACATGGTTTGGATATGTGGGATCTGGATATTTCTGTTAAAGGAGTTATCATTATGAATTTTAAAATAATATTTTCTTTCAGATAAAATAGAAAAGGATGTACATTTTCTGAAACAGAAATTCTATTAAAATGAAGACTCATATTAAAGGGGAATTGGAGACAGAGCCATACCCACCCATAACATATTATCAGTCAAGATGAAGATTGTTTGAAGATATGATTTTAGAGGCTCAGAACACTTGTATAAGTGTTATAAAAAATATTTCTTGAAAAGCATCAATGTTCTCTGTTTGACAGTGCTCATCTCTGAATGCCTTCATGAGTTATTGACCATGTTCAGAGGAAATGAGGTGAGCTCTCTCCCTGTATCTGGGCTTTCCTTCTACAAAACTTTTCAATGACTTAAAGTTCTCCTTGGCTAGACAGTCTCTCAAAATATAATTTAGGTCGTCAATGACCTGATATGCTGAAAATACTGTTTAGGGAAGTTGACTGATATGGAGGAAGATACCTGTACATTCGCATGATTGTATGGTTACCTTTTTTACCTTGATAAAGAAGTATCAAATAAATTTAATTTAAAGAGCTAGGATATTTTTTATATTCTATAGAATACATATGACATATTTTATATAAATGCAATCTTCTAAAGCAAATTCCTCAAAGAGCCACTGTATTTGGACATAATCTTAATAAATTCATCAAGAGCTACGAACCAGATTGAGACAGTATCAAGGTAGAGGGAAATGAGGAATAAACAGAAAAAGAAAAAAAAATAGGTAGAATAGCAAAACAAGTGCTATTTTTTTAGTCAAGTTTAAAAAATGTTAGATACTAAGAATTAAAATAAAATATTTTCAGCAATTTAGTAACAGCATCTTTTTGCTTCTGTAATGTTTCTAATACAAAATGGTGATGAGAATATACTCTGATAAGAATAAATATTGTCAAAAATCTCATATGTCATTAAACATAAACTTCTTGGATAATTTCTGAGCAATTTTCTTCTTGAGAGACATCATTTTATGCAATGAGTTACTAAGTTTTATAAAATGTCAGAACATGAAATGTCTGTGTTAGTCTGAAAAGCTGATAAATCTTCATTAAGTTAATTCCAATTCTCTCTCAGAGGGGAGGTTAATAACTTCCTCATCTCAGACAGATGAATTTATTGTCAAAATATGTATCTCACTATTACAAAGTTTCAAACAAGAATGAAAGGAGAGAAATCCCATGAAATCAAGTGTCTTGAAAGTGTCTCTTAGATGATATTTAATGAAAAATAGACTTCTAAGGTTAAAAAAAATAGCTGAACACTTTAAATTTCCATTTACCATTTTAAAGCATTTTTTGAAAATGCAAAAACTTTTACCTCGCTGCTTTTAGAGCATATAAAATAATAATTGAAAGACAACTTAATATGCAAATTGAAATAGAGATTTAAGAGCAGTCTGTAGTCATGACTGACATGAATAGCAAAAAACCATCTCTTTCCATTAGCAAGAGAATATATCTTTCATAGACTACAGGAAAAATAACTCCTTCACAGCAAAAAAAAAAAAAAGGTCATCTAACTTTGGTTTTCACTAAGGAAGCTCTCTAGTTTATTTTCCAGTGGTCATATAAATGGGCAGAGCTGTTGAGGGTAGTTTTAAAATTTTCATCTTCATAGGGCAGGATGTTGGATGCGCACGCTTAGGTACATCTATCAAGGTCATAACTGTTACCTGTAATGCTGGATCAGATAATATTTACCAGATTCCAGGAGGAAGACCTGGGTTACCTTCCAGGTTCAGGTTGGGTAAAAGCACATGAAAAATCCTATATTACCTTGACTCCAACTAATCCCCTTTCATACTTCCACTTTAACTGCTGTAAAAGAGAGATAGAAGCACATGGAACACAAGGTAAATTCTGCACTGCAGAAACTACAACCACTATAGTGACTCCTTCAGTGGGCTGCTTTAGACATTTACTTTTGAATAACTTTGTTGTATTTTGCTATGTATTGTCCAGCTAGGTTTATATGTGGTTAAACAGCATGTTATAAATTATTTACTTGACATTTCTTTGCCTTGCCAATCATTACATCAAAATTCTATGCGTCCTGGAAAGTTTTTTTCAATTCATTAGGTAATTAGGTTGGATAGCAGTAAAAGTCAGAGCAATACCAGCCTCTAGCAATGCTTGTTACATAAATGAGTCAACACAAATGTATTTTTTAAAGCAAACGCAACTTAACACAACATGGCATTATTCCCTAAATTGAAGATGATCTCCAGAGTGTCTTCCCATTACTTTTTTGTCTCTAGATTGCAGTTTTGGGGATAAGGCACATTGATGTACCAGCTATATGTAGATACAGTCCTCCATGTGAACTCCCTCAGTATTATGCTTAGCAGTCAAAGATAAGAACCTATGTTCCTGCCAGGTCTTGTATACAAGTTTTCTTTATGACCATCTGCTGTAAGGTTCTTTTTCTATAAGTCTTTCATTAGTTCTCCATTTTCATATGAAAATATATCCTGAATCACTGGATGGGGGATTCTGATTTGTTTCTTTAGCTAGCATTCATTTTTCTATTCATCGTTATAGTCTCTAAAGTTAAAAAAAAACCAAACTAACAAACCTTTAAAAAATATTGTATCATATTTTGACCTCATAACATGTCTAAAGACAGCTTAACTGTGATTATTGTTTTTTATTTGATTTTTTTTTTAATTTTTGGTAAGGGTTAGGCTTAGGGTTAGGGTTGGGTTAGTCAATGTACACTCATAGCCCAGAAAGTCAGATATGTCCTGGGCTGCATTGAAAGCAGTGTGGGCAGCTGAATGTTGTAGGGAATTCTCCCTCTCATCTCTGCTTTGCTCTGGTCTCCTCTCGTGACACCCCACCTGGAGTGCTGCTTCTGGCAGTATTAAGAAGACTCTGGACCCTTCTTAATCAGTGTGCTCTCCTCTGTAAAATGAATTTTTAGGGAATACTAGGAATGCCTAACAATTCATAGTCATTCTGATATACAGTTGTCTATATTCTAGTTCCTCTATCTCAACTCCATTCCAGCTGATACCTCCTTTTGTTTGTGTTAATATCTTGAGGTTCCTGTGCTCGTATTCTTTCAGTACCTTTCACCTTGAGGAATAGATGCCATTTGACATTCTTAATGAACCTTCTTTTTCCCTTTCCTCTAAATATATCTTAAGCTATGTATGTTGCTGTATGTTGCATCCTATGACAGAAGCCATTTTGGAATCAGTTTAACAGCTGAGAGAGGCAAAGCTTGTGCCTCCAGATTTCTCTGAGATTGTTTATAAATGAGAAGTAAAATCCTCAGTGAGTGGCAAGATCTTTTAACGGAGAACTTGGATAGAATATATAATAACAGTTTTCTTTGGGGCTTGAGTATATTAATAAAGATGGAATTTCAAACTCCAATATTAAAAATGTCTGGTCTCTTTCATATGACTTGCAGATGCTTTTGATACATTCAAATATAATTTTCATTTTGATTTCATCAGCTTCATTATAATGTTTTTGGATTTTCCACTGTCAGTGAGAATTTTGTAATCTCATGTTCACAATATACTTACATAGTGGTGGTTTACACAACTACAAGATTGTTATTCTTTCTGATTCAATTCTGGACTGTTTTGATAACACAGATATATTTGTACCCAAGAGATTTTTACATTTGTGGTTGAAGTTTAAAATCAGACTTTCATCATGAATGGTCACGGTGAGATCAACTGATGTCAACGTGAGAGATGTGTAGCTTAATTCTGACCATATTTGCATATATACAACTGGAGGCACTTAAAAATAAGAAAGACAAGCCTAAATAAATCATAATTTTATCTTCTTTGCTCCTAAACCCACCAAAGGTCATATTTCACTTGCCAAATTTTACCTCTAATATTTTATTTATAGTTATGTTCATATACATACATATATTGGGGGATATGTCTGGGGAAAATGTAGGCCATAGTTATCACTGAGAGTACTCTTCCTTTGAGAATAATTAATCAAAAAGGGCAAAAGTTCACAGTGTTGTTCAGCAGCGAGACAAATCTAATACAGGGTTGTGCAGCAGCAGTGACTGTAGGTAGGCACCCATCTTGCAGAAATAGCAAAATAGAGTTCTTCACATCTACTAAATCTTGAAAAACAACTTTTTATAAACATTGAAAAACTATTTTGATCTGAAATGCTTAAAGACATCTTTTTGTTTGCATATTCAAACGCTTCTTTCCATATGCAATCATAATCACCAATTGCTTAAATTTTCATGTAATTACATGCATGTCATGGTCTTTGACCCTGGGAAATAGCTTAGAACCAAAACATCTGTCAGAACCCTGACTCTACATATTTTCTTTCTAGAGATCACCTCGGGTTTTCAAAAGGAAGTTTCTTTGAAGCCATTTTGGTGATTTATTAAAATAGAGAGGGGATTTTGATGCAAAAGAACCTTATAAAAGTGATTTTTCTTTTTCAAGAAAATCACATAAATCATTAAACATATAAGGGCTATATTTCTGTATACAGAACTTCTATGACTAATAATCCTGTTAAGTAATCCCGTACTTTGATCCTGTTCTCTTGCCTTCCTTAAATCTGATGTTCATGATTTCCTTTTTTGTTTGGTTGGTTGTTTTTTTTGGAAGAGACAAATGGAAGAATTTATTCCCCCTAATTCCAGGCCCATTCCAGCAAAATTTTACTTACCTTTTCCATTTGTTCTCAGGTGTGTTTCTGGTATAGATAGAGCCATTAAGAAATTAGAAATACTTCTAGAACATTATTTGCAATATGTTTGTGCCAACATTTTGGCCTCACATGCACAGAAAGAAATATCCAGCATTTCAACATGAACAGGAATCCTTCCTGTTTGGGAAAAGGCATGCAAAATTTTATATAGCCCATAGAAAATGTTATGTTCTTTTATCACAATTTGATGTTAGATAATTATTTATTTATTAGTTTATATAACCCACTATGATGCCCTGAAAGGGTACCCAGGGAGTATTTATTCAGAATCTCACAGCTCCTGTAAGTATTGTTAACCAAGCTGTATTGTTTTCTGAATATTCATCATTACTTACATGATTTTTTCCCTCAGTGTTATTAACAGAAGGAAGAGAACCAACATTTCATATGAAGTCATGGTTTATCAAGGATTATGAATTCTTTGTGATAAGCTTTAAAAGTGCATACAAAATTCTAAAATAATTTCATTTTATAGGTCTGACAATCTGAACCTAAAATATGGTGAATTTAACAAATAGAGTCGAGAAATTCAAAATAAACAGTCTGATTCTTTTTTCTGTAAAGAAAAAAAATAAAGAAAATAATAAAAAAAAGATCTCATTTGAAGTATGATGAAATGTATTTTCCTCTTGTCTGTGCTTTGGAAGAGCTTATAATATTATGACTGACATAACAGTGAAAACTGTGAACCTACTGAACAAAATGTAAAAGTCATATTGCCTATAGGGGGTCCCAGTGCTTTAACTCATTAGAAAGAAGGTACAAATTTTGAAAGCTGATGGAAATGTGCATATAACAGTGTAAAGCTAGATTAAGTGAACAGGAAATCTGCATTATTAAATATGCTGGACTGCTTTTTCTGAACAAAGTCACAGTGTAATGAAAAAGTGGCAAAGAAAACATGAGTTTTTCAATAAATGCTTTAAGCATTTGATAAGGAGTTCAAGTTTATTATTAGATAGCTTGAAGTGGACTACCTTTTGCATTTATGAGCTCATATTATCTTTCATCTATTGCTAGAAACAAGAATGGAGAAGGGTACTGAATATTTTTTCAAAAGCCCTAAATATGCTTCCCTAAGGGACAGAAGTCTTTTAGTAGATCACTAATTGATGCAGCTGGAATTAGCATATAATATGCTAGCTTATTATCTATACACTGGTAGACAAAAGTGTGAGGCGTTTTGACCCAACAGAGCCTTGCATAAAGAAAAATCGTAAAGATATGAACTTTTCTTGTCAGGAATAATGACGCTCACAAAGGAGTCAAGTTCAGAAGTGCATGTTCTCTATCTTTGAAAGTATATTGAAAGATTTTTGAAATTGCAGGGCTGATTAATTGACAGTTCCTTTCAATTTTTAATTTCTGAAGATTTTTGATTTTGATTTTATGGTTAAAATTCCCATATATACATAATTAATACAGAGTTCTTTGGGAAATATATCATGTCTTTTACTGAAGCATCTAAAAACCCTGAGATTCTACTGACAGATCATGATGATTATATTAGGTTTGTAGACAAGAATCTCTACCCATATAATTCCAGAAAACTTTAGCAAGGACTTCCTTAGCCATCATATGCAGTATAATATGCCCTAACTTCTACTGAAAATAGTAACATAATTTTGTAAGGAAATATATTTATTACATTTTGGTTGCCTTTTAAAATGTTTCAGCAGCTTTCAAAAAAAAGTTAGCATTCAGTGATTCATTGTTGTTCTGATGACAGCCCATAATTTTTTCTGGGTAAGCATTACACTGTATAATACAGTTAGACATCTTTGACTACTGAGTATAGTTCTTAAAAAGAACTGTCATGAAAAAGTTCAGCTTGTGTTACTTTACCTAAGGTGCAGGTATATGATGACAGGTGCTTCAGACTTAACAATATGTTTAAAACAAGCGATATTTCTTATTGCTGTTCTTGAATATGAAGCTTTTCAAAATAGAGACCTGACAAAATAGGAGAATCTGTTGCAAAAAAGTAGACTTCTAAAATAACTAATCATCAGCTGAGAATTATAAATATTAAAAATAACTATTTCTTTAAACTTGTTTGGAGTTAGAAACAACTGTGTTGATAGTTCTTTAACTTTATTGCAAAGCATATAATGAGCAATTATATCACACATGATAAATTCAGCAGTGAAATATTATCAGTTGGCAGCTGGGTCTTTTACAAACAGAATAGGAACATGAAAGGAACTAGAACTAACCATCTGCTGAAAAAGACTGCACTACATATTTAGCAAAGCAAACCAAGAAGAAAACAAAATAAACTTTAGAATGTAATTTAATTTGCATCTCTATATTAATCTTCTGGGACATGCATAAGGAGTATATGAAGCAGATGATGGATTGTAAAAAATGTATGGTTGTATTTGTAAACCAGTTAGTTTTGGATTCATTGAACTGTGATCTTGATAAAGACTTTTTCTTTCTATGCATACTGACATAGATTGCTTGTTGACTTTAAGAAGGCAACCCAAATTAATTTGACAGCAGAATTTAACAGTCCAGGTATTACCCAATATTGTTCAGAAGATCTGTGAAAATATAAACTGGTCTCAGTATAGGACAGACATTCCAGCTGGAATAAAATTTACCACGGAGATTGGGAGAGGTAAGAATCACCACTGACATCTTGAATGCCAGAGAGCTATCCTGAAATTTCCAGTGTGAACAAAAATTACTATAAAGATCAATCAGCATACCTTCCCTTCTTAAGAGAGAACAATGTTGAAGATGGGGAGATTATATTTGCTTAAATGTAGCACTTATAAACTCTTAAAGAAAGCAATATTATTTTATATTAGTGATATAATTCAATGTAAGAGAAATACAGTTGCTGAAAAAAGCATCAGCCTATGACAAGACTAAGAGGGAGACACACCTATATCCTATAAAAAGTAGTGTTCTGATCATAGTCCTGATGTTGAAAATCCTACCTATACATATAGCTCTCTTTTCTCAGATTTATATTCAAGAGCCAAAGGCATCCTCCTAATTGTCTCATTCAGTTGATGAAAAGTGCCCTCTGTGTATGTCTGAATTTGCTTATTCAAACCTTGTTCATAACCTTTCTAAAGTCTTGAATTTAAATTCTCCCCTGATTTCAATTCTTGGTTTTAGCTTTGAGATTAAATTTTAGCCTGACACGCACTTAGCTAGTGCACCTGACATTTACGATAAATAAAACCCCTAGTCTTTCCCAGGTCACCTTGTGGAGAACACACGATAATGAAAATGACTCATACTTAAATAACACCTTTTAAAAGTCTTACTGAACCTGATCATTTTCTTCTGAGGTCTCTGCACTTGCCTTGTACATGACATAATACTTCCCACTCCCATTTCATGTAAACATGTAAATATTTCAGAGAGTGGCATGTAATATTTCATAAAATATAAGGCTTTAACTTCATAACAAAGCAGGTTTTAAAATATTATAAAAAAATTTTCATCTGCTTATTTAATTTGTGTTTAATGTGATATACTCACCTTTCACAATAATATTATCAGGTTTAAAAATTTTTTTGAGGGCCCATTCAGAAATTATAGAAAGAGGAGTTTCCAGGTCTACAAGATTCATGAAAGAAGGACTCATTAAATTCCAGATCCAAATGCTTGCAGTATTTATTACCTACATATTTACATATCAAACTAGAAACATCTGGAACTGATTTGCAAGGATATTGAACACCCATAATTCCACTTACAGTCAGACTGTTAGTGGCTGGCAAACTGAAAATCTGGCTCTATGCATGCAATCCTCCAATCTTTCTGTAGGTCTTGTGTGACCAGCAATGAGTCTGCAAATTTTCACACCCATTCAATAGCATCCTTGTAGTGTGTTACGAGTCTTTTTTTTTTTCCTGGTGTGTCCTCATAAATGAAGTCAAAAATGTCTTAATTTTCAGCCAGTGCTGCAGCCTTATTCTCTACATACTCTGGAGTGATGCTTAGAAACCTGAGAAAAACATGGAAAAAGAAATGTGTTTCTACTCTAGTCCAACTTGATCCAGGAAGCAGCTGAAAAACTAAGCCTTTCAACTCTGTACAGCAGCAGCCAGCTATGTTTCAGCTTGGCAGAATCTCAGGTGTTGAGCACCAATACCATTGTCTTTCTCTTCCCACTCTACCCCAGGGAAGCTACACCTCCAGCCTCATGACAAACAACAGTTCTCCTTCTGGGCTAAAGATAGCACACCTCTGTAATCTAGCAGATGAAGTGTAGAAAGGGTATCTGAAACAAGAGACCAAAATTCTGTTGACATTTTTAATCCAGGTTTGGGGGGTTTTCTGATTTGTCAGTCATAATTTGTGTGCAAACACCTATGAGGTTGTTGGTCACCCATATTTCTTCAGGGATGGATTCAGATGGTAGCTGTGTGCCTGTGTAAGAGTAAATGCACAACATTTCTCTCATAGCTGTAATGGGGTAACTTTTTTAAAAAAACAGCTTTAATGTGTCTTAGATAATACACTACTCTTTCAAAGGAAAGATGGTGCAATTCTGCCTCAGAGAAGAGTAGCTCATTTCATACAAAGCATATCTGTCACCACCAGGAAGAAGTACATTCTATCCACCAACAAGCCTTCCAACACCAAGACCTACCATTATCCGCAGTTTCCCATTAGTAGGTAACTATCCTATCTCACTGTTAATACTTATGACTGAGTATTCAGCCAGGAGGCCATTGAGAAAGACTAGTATCTCCTTCTTGTGATGGGGAGTTAAAGAAACATCAGTAATGGCATGTTTAGCACAAATGACACAAGTTCCTGTAGAAGAAACATGGCAGGAAAAGGAGGTTATGTCTTTCACAGAGAGTTTCTTTAAGGCATTAAAACTGAGCAGACTTTCAAGTAATTCCTAAGATTTTTCACTGTCACCTTAAAGGGAAATTTCCTTTGGCTGATGGATAATTTAACTCTTTCCTTGAAAAATTAAAATTATATGAGAGAAGACAAGGTACAAGAATTAGGAGCAAAACAAAATGTTAAATACTTCTGTGAGGATGAATTTTTAAATCCTGGTCTGTATAGTCCAAAATAATGAAACAATGTTGTCCTTATGCCCAAATCTATTTAAATAAGCATGTTTTAAGCCAGCAATGAAAATATATTAGGTTTTTTGTAGTTAGAGTTTCCACCATTAAAACACTCGCAACTCTGTTAATGAGAATTCAAGAAAAAATGACAAAGGTGTTCAGATGTGAATGATATTTTGACTCAAAGCATTATCTTTGTTACTAGGAAATTTTATTCTATATTCTATGCTATTTTATTCTGGTTTTCTAGGACCTGGTGTTCTATAAATGCATAGACAACACATCAAGTTTAACAAGCCCACCGCGTTTAGCAATTCAATGTGCAAGAATTCTGACAGAGATGGTTCCCACTACATCCTGAAACAGATGATTAGAAAAACACAAATACTATGTGTCCCTTTCTCCCACTTTTACCCAGAGGTTCATGTAAACATAGGGAACTTAAACTGACTTGAACTTTCCACCAGGAGTTACTTTAAACAACTCTCTTCTCTTGAAAGCTACATAAGAAGGCCTGCTTCCCACCCACAATCTCCCTTTTCAGTTATCAGCAACAAACCTTTGACACTTATAAGCTATAACTGGGTGGATTTTTTTTTACGAAAATACAAAAATCCAGCTAATTGTCAGGATCTTGATTCTTTGACTGAGACGAAACCCTATGTCCTCCATAGTTTTCATGCCCCTACATGGCTCTGGCTGAAAGAACTTGACCCTAAAAAAGAATCAGTCTTATTGATAATCCTACATTTCTGTTCCAATATTGATCTCTGTAATTGTTTTCTCACCAGGACCTAGTTTGGTTGTATTTTATTGACATGCTTCTATTTAGAGAGAATTAACACTCTCTTGTGACCTACTAACTGTACATAAAGAAAACCCATTAAACAGTTAGCATCCATTTTCCAATAAACAATAATCAGGAAACTTCACTGTTAATTTTAAAAGTGACCTAAAGAGCCCACTGGCAGTTTGAATTTACTTTTGGGGGTTCAGAAATTCCATTTTAATACATTCTTAACACACTTATTTGCCAAGTAAGATTACCCAGAACCTAATTAGTAGACTCCAATAGAGCTTGTGTGATGTAAGTCTGGTATCTTCATATGACACAGATTCATACATTCAGCTTTGAGTTCAGATGGAGAAAATTACTTGTGTGTCCCTAAACCTGCATTACAGTGAAGCCTAATAAATGTCTAGACATGGTATAATCAGATCATCCACATCTATTCTTGTAATTGGAAAACACTGGAAATTCCTGTTTTCTAAGATCTTCCTTTGAAAATCACTAATTTTTTCCCATCCACCATAAAGTCAATTAGATCAGTATATTTCAACATAATCTATCCGTGATTATGGTACAGTACTCCGCCCAGCATAGAGGTTTTTTTTTTGACAGAAGTAGCATCCAGATGTTAAACCTAACCCTTAATCTAACAGAAAGAACAACAAAAAACAACCAAGAAAACCCCACACCAAAAACACAATCCCCAGGAAACCACTGTTAGAAGGGCTGAGGGTTGATAAGTCTGTACTGAACAGAAAAAATGCCAGAAACCACTGACTGTGTCAACAGATAAAATAGTGTCAGATAGACACTACTTTAAATTTGGGTGCTTCATGTTGCATATCTATATTTAGGTATTTTAACCTAGCCCAAAGTATCTTGTTGACCTAGCCTTATCGCTTGCACTTCCATTTTTGACTTGTGGTCAGAATCCAATGAAACTGTAGACTGCTTGTAATAGATCCTAAAAGGTAACTTTAAAAATTTTATTTTATACTAAATGATAATATGTGAACAGAAAATTCTGAAAAGGAGATTGCCAGATGAAAATATGTACATCTGTAAACTCAAAGCATTAAAGTGCTGAAATGTAAACCCATTGAAATAGCCTATAAATGGTTTAGCATACTTTATATATCACATGGACATAATAACAATAGTAGGAACAATAACGACAGCAAAAATAGCAATAAAATAGATCAGACAAGCAAAAAATCCTTGACTAGTATTATATAGCCAATCTTCACTGATTTTACTGAGCACATCCTGCTTAATATCAGCTTAGGAATTAATATTTAGTCTCTCCTTATTTCAGGAAAGACATTGCAAGCCGGATGTCTGTGTTTTGACTCAGACCTTAAGCTCATTTATCAATAGGGGATCATTGTTTCCATGTAATTGATCAGATGGCTGTAAATGTAGCACCATAGTAAGGAATCTAAAATTAATATGGGTTTTTTCAGACTTAACTCTAAATTCCAGAACACTTGGTGTCTGTGTTCTTTACTTGGAAAGAAGCATCCCATTTAAATAACCATGTGACTGCAGAACCCCTTACCTTATTGGTACCTTGTTCAATTTTATGTTGAAACTGTTCAGAGCTTTCTTTAGCAGCCTTCAGAAAAACCCAAAGGCTTAAGTAGTGCTTAGCAGATCAATTCATAAGTGAGCTTGTGTTGAATCCCCAAACTAGCTGTTTCTCTTCTTCATAATATTATGTTGTTCTGTTTTGCAAGGTATGATCTCAAAGTGTCAATGGATACTTTCAAATTATGCGATACAACAAAAACTTCTCCAGCCTCTCCTCTTGGAGATATATCACTGTGCCGACAAAATAATTAACACATTTTAGTCTCAAGAGGGAAAAGCATGAACACGAGAGATTATGAACATGTGTCCAGATTATTGAGGGAACAAAAGGAGATAAAAAGAATTTGTAGAAAACAGTGGAAGGAACAGAATAATAGTTGCACCAAAAAGGTTATATGGAAATCCCAGAATGTGGGTAAAATGCCAAAAGGAGCAAGTGGATTAAGAGTGGAAAAGAATAAGAAAGAAAATACAATATAAAGTATGAAATGGATATTTTTCTTACACAAGAAAGTATACCCTCAGTAAATTGGCAGATGACACTAAGCTGAGTGGTGTGGTTGAAACATCTGAAGGATGGGATGCCATCCAGGGGGACCTGGACAAGCTCAAGAAGTGGCCCATGGGAATCTCATGAGGTTTAACAAGAGCAAATTCAAGGTACTGCACTTGAGTCAGGCCAACCACCAGTACCAACCCAGGCTGGGGGATGAACAGATCCAGAGCAGCCCTGCCCAGAAGGACTTAGAGGTGCTGGTGGATGAGAGACTGGACGTGACCCAACCACGTGCACTCATAGCCCAGAAAGCCAAATGTGTCTTGGGCTGCATCCAAAGCACTATTGCCAGCAGGGCCAGGGAAGGGATTCTGCCCCTATGCTCTGCTTGGCTGGGACCCCACCTGGTACATTGCCTCCAGCTCTGGGGTCTCCAGCACAGGAAGGTCATGGCAATGCTGGATTTGGTGCAGAGGAAGCCACCAAGTTGATTAGAGGGATGGAGCATCTTTCCTGTGATGAAAAGCAGAGAGAATTCAAGTTGTTCAGCCTGAAGAAGAGAAGGCTTTGGGAGACCTTAGTGGGCCTTTCTGGTACCTGAGCCTACAAGAAATCTTGAAATTGGAGAGGGACTTTTTACAAAGGCATGTAGTGGCAAGATGAAAGGAAATTACTTTAAATTGACACTAGGTTTAGGTGGCATATTAGGAAGAAATTATCCACTGAGACTGGTGAGGCACTGGAGGCCCAGGGAAGTTGTAGATGTCTCATCCCTGGACGTGTTCAAGACCAAGTTGAATGGGTCCCTAAGCAATCTAGTCTAGTGGTAGAGGGATTGGAACTAGACTATCTGCAAGGTCGCTTCCAAGCCAAACCATTTTATCATTCCATAATACTGAAGAAGTGGCCTTCTTTAATTCTGTTTGTAACTATGTTATTGGTTGTTCTACTCACCAAAAATTAATATAAGTTTGTTTCATGGTTTTCTCATCTGGATAAAAGGGATGAAACCAGACACTTTATCTAGGAAAAAGAGAAAGAAACTTGACATTTCTATATATAAAAAGTATCATTAATATTGTAAACGGAGTTGAACATGACAAAAAAGAGAAAAAAAATCTTATAATTATGTTGTCCAAATCATCATTCAAAAACCAAAGTAGATATGGCAGTGAAAGTTCAGACATTGTGTTTGTACTTTATCACACCCCAAGTAATAACGCTGCATTGACCAACTGTAGAAAATCTGGTAATGCAATTGTGATGTAAGAAGTCTGAAACACTGTTCAAGAAAATACCTTTGTGTTGAAGACTTCAGAAGGCTTCCCCAGAGCACCTGATTCTGTACAGTATTTAAAGGGACTATGTGATCTTAACTGTCTTTTAAGTTTGCACAGGGAAAGAAACAAAGGTTAATAACAGACATTCATCTAAGCCAATGCAGGTGCAATTAAACTGCCCATAGGATGGACAGAATGTCCTCTTCCATACCTTATCTTCATGAACTTGTGTAATTTATTTGGCAGAACTCAGCCATGACCCTTTTTAGCTTAACTTATAAATCCATACCTGCTTAACAAATGCTTTTTACTGCAGGGCTTAAGGCTAAAGGGTTGAGGTTATAAACATTGAACATCAATAGACCTATATTTAGTCAAAAAGATTATTTCTGCCTGAAAAAAACAAGGGGTGGGAGCTGCAAGGCAAAAGAAACTGGATAGGAAAAAATGCCAAAAGTAAAGCTGTGGAGAGGTTTGAGTCCAATCTCTGACTTTCCTAGATGTCCCCAGTTTTTCAGACCACTCCAAGGAATGAAGACCTTTCAGGAAAGATTGTGATATCTTAACTAAGCTTATATGTGCGTGGAACTGTTAAATTTTGCAATTTCTCTCTTCTCAAAGTAAACAGACTACTGCAAGGCACTGGAATTATAAACCACTGCAAGAATAAAACTGAAAGAAAGTTATCTTGAGGTTTGGTCCTGAATCAGCATCCAGAAGTAGTCAAAAGCACAGCAAAGCACACCTTAATCTATTCTTATTTGATGGAAAACCAGCAATGATTACCATTTCTCCTACTATCCTCCAAGGTAATCTGCCCTTCATATTCAAGAAAAAGAGTTATTTGTATAATGTGTGTACTAAATCAGTTGATAAAAAAACTGAAATAAAACATATAAAGCTATCCCCAATGCCCCAGACTGAAAGAAGAGCAAAACATTTGGACATACTATTTTTTCACTTGTTTCTGAGCTAACAGGTTCTTCTGATGAATCAGACTAGTTCTTAACCATTTGTTGCTCAGTATTGCTCCTACAAATGTCCTCTTGGAACTAAACAGATACTGAAAGGAGAAGGCTGAATATTCTTGTGTTTCTCATGGTTATTTGGGATGTGTTTGTGCCTTTAAGTATAAACACCTTCATATTATTCTGCCCATTACAATAATTTTAGAGGACTTTATATACTTCTGATGTGATCTTGAGTACTGAATTTTAGAATCTGACAACTAGGGTCAGTACTGAACAAGCAAACTTTGCCTTCCTTCCCTGAAGCTGGAGATACTGCATAGAGTCAAATTCCCACTATAAATTAAAAGAAATGAGAACCTAAAATGTACCTGAAAATCCGGAACAGTACCTTGGAACAGCATTGGTTAGACCAGTCAAAGATAATATGGCGCTAGTGTTAGTCCAATAACCTTGGAAAAATATGTTGGATTGATGTTAGTAATCTTGTTGTTAATAATTCATTTTAATGCTAATATAATGATTGATTTTAGTGACTATTGAAGGATGAAGAAATGAAGATTTAACCTAGTGCCAGTTTTAAATATTTTTATCGTTTGTAAAACATAAGAATACCTAAAAAAACCCCTTCAAATAGTAATTTTGAAACAGCCATGTGAAAAGAAACACTAGGATTAAAAAGTAGATACTTTCCCTATTGCAATCATTATTAAAAGAAAAGCAGTAATACTGAGCAGCTTCAAGAATAGAAGTTAAAAGAAAAAGGGATTTATGCATGTTTCATAATTTTATAACATTTCTCTGAGTCCTAAACTTTATCAGCAAAAATAGTATTTCATAAAGTTCATCTGTAAAGATTCTTATAGTTGTTTTAACTGTTTTAATTAGGCTGCATGCATTATTGAAAATGTTTCCACTTTGATTACGTGTAGAGAAGGGTCTCTCTGCCCATGTAAAGAGATCAAATTGGCATTTGCTTCCTATCTCCTTCAGAGCATTCAGATAAGGATAATTGCATTAGTTCCTGTCTAAACAATGTTTCAGACTAAAGCCCTAGGGCCAAAATACTAGGTCTTAATTGGCTGCACTACCTACTCTAGTCATGTAGACAAATTAAATTAATTACAATATTTTGAAAATGCTTCAACAACAACTTCTAGTAACAAAACAGGGAAAAAGCCTCAGGAATTCCACAGAAGCTTAAATAGAAGCTGTGTTTGGAAAGACAACTATGGTGCTTTGTACAAAATACTGCTTTTGAAAATAAGAGGGGAGGTGAAAATAGTTCTGTTATTCCTGAATGATTTTGCCATTAGGACAGCCAGTTTCATGCTGGTTTGAACATTAGGTTTTTGCATTATGAGCACTGCAATGTCCTATTTTTTTCTACATCTCAACTAATTAGCCTATTCATGAGGCAAGTATCTTGTTGTTATAGAAATCTGCACCTGCACACTTGACCATTCCTTTGACATCAGAATTCTAAAATATGCAAAATAAATATAATTTACAATGCTGTCTACTTTCCCTGACTTTACCAGATAAGTGGTCTAGAAAGTCATAATTTTAATGTAAAAATATGGAAAAGGAAATGTTTCAGTTTTTCTTAGGAAATATTTCCTAAGAGATATTTCTGAGTATTATACCAGTATATATCAGTAGTACCTGTTCAAATAAATGTCCAGGTTTTAATCTGAAAAATCTTGATCCTTTTATTGTTTTTATTGAAACATATCAGATGTTTCAATTACATGTTTAAAATTTAACTACATTTTTGCCTTTACTTAGGAATGTGAGACAATTTGGTCCTGGTTTCTCAGGGAAGTGCAATGTATGTAATCATCCTACATATGTGTAAAACCTTGACTCGCTCTCCCAATATGTTAATCTGTTAATCAAATGGGGCAACTGGATAGAATCCTCATTGACAACAAATGTTTTGTACAAACAATACAAACATTAAACTACAAGTTTGGTAAAAGAAGATGGATGAAAACACTCATATGTCAATCAATTTACAAGGGAAATAAAACTTATACATTACCTAACACAAAAATCCACAACAGCCAGGTACAACTACGATATTATTAGCATCAATGCCAAGGAAACCCAAGACGTGAGCCCATAGGGCATATGTTTAATTTGTGGTTCAGCTCAGGGAAATTCTTGCTCTCACTTTGATACCTTGTCAAATTAATACATGCATGAATTTTCAGTAACACAAACTCACAATATCATTGTTAAGAAGATGACAGGTGACTACTAATCCTGAAAGTCATATGTTTCTTATACAAAGCAGACAAAAAATCATCCGTAAAACATATCCTGAGTTTGTTCTGTCCCAGAGAAGTTCTGTCTACTAGCCTGTAGAAAATATTTGAAAAGTTATGGAGTATGAAGAAAGAAGGTAAAAAAGCACAATAACTCAAGAGGATTATGAAATTTGCTTGAGTCATAATAGCATAAGCATCAGTCCATAAGCACAATAGAAAAGCATTGAAAACCTGAGTTGCAGCCTTTTTACAGCGCAACTGCTCTAAAGGTTATTAAGCTGCAAGACCCTCAGAGAAGGATGTCTTAGCAGCATGACAAGAAGAGAAAAGTGAATCCATGATTTTAATATAGAACCCTGCTTTCATGAGCTAAGGCTTCTTTAAAAGACACAAGTATGACAAATTAGGGTGGTGGATTATGTCTTTAAATGAAGTTAAGCAAATAAATCAGCCTTGGAAAAATATTCTGGATCAAAAAAAAAAAAGAAAAACTGTATATGAAAGGATTCAGTACCACAGTTTTGTTTTCATTTTCTATTTTACATCACATATGTAAGAAAGCATTATACAAAGAGCTTCAGGCAATTGATCAAGGGCATCATCTTTCTTTTTAGCTTAACCTGTTCACTAGTGATAAGACCTAGTTTAGATTTCAACAGTGTTCCATCATAATAATTCTTATCATACTGAAAAGAATTCACAGACATAGCTTAACGTTTATTGCTTTTATTTCCAACACTAACTGGAATGGATGACTCCCAGTAGTGTCTCCCAGAAACGTGTAACTAATCAGTTTTATAACAATTACAATATATTCTTAATAGCTTTAAGAGGTATGATTCTAATTCCACAGTTATCATGGGATACAGAATATGCTGAGTTAGAAGGAACCCACAAGGATAATGAAGTCCATCTCCTGGCCCTGTGCAGGACCACCCCCAAAAGTCACACCACGTGCCTGAGAGCATTTTCTAAAAGCTTTTTAAACTCTGTCAGACTTGATGCTGTGACCACTTCTCTGGGGAGCCTGTTCCAGTGCCCAACCATGCTCTGGATGAAAAACATTTTACCTGATAGCCAACCTAAACCTCCCCTGACACAGCTTCATGCCATTTCTTTGAGACCTGTCATTGGTTATGAGAGTGAAGACATCAGTGTCTAGTCCTCTGCTTCTACTCACAAGGAAGTTGTAACTGCAATGAGATCTCCCCTCAGTCTCCTCTCTCCAGCTGAATAGACCAAGTGATCTCAGCTGCTCCTCATACAGCTTCTCCTCAAGGCCCTTCACCATCTTTGTTGCCCTTCTATGGACATTTTCCAATAGTTTAATGTTTTTTTCATATTGTGGCACCCAAAACTGCCCCCAGCACTTGAGGTGAGACCACCCCAGTGCAGAGCAGAGCAGGACAATTCCCTCCCTTGCCTGGCTGGTGATGCTGTGCCCGATGCCCCCAGGGCATGCTTGACCCTCCTGGCTGCCAGGGCACTGCTGACTTATGGTCAACTTTCCCTCAGCCAGGATCCCCAGGTTCCTTTCATAGTGTTACTCTCCAGCCTCTTTTTCCCCAGCTGGTCTGTAGACCCAGGGTTGCTCCATTCCAGGCACAGGATCCAGAACTTTCTGTTAATTTTCATATGGTTCGTGATTGCCCAGACTTTTAATTTTTTAAGGTAACTGTTGTGGAGAGCTGAACTCAAGCTACTCCTATATGTAAAGAATTCATATTTCAGTAGGCATATGATAATTTTTCGGTCTAGCAGAAATCTCAGGAGATAACCAATCCAAATCTTGCTAAAGAACCCATAAAACTCATCCCCAAAGATGTACACAACAATGAATGGGCAACAATGAAAATTTTGGGACTATTTCAATCCTCTAGTTCCTTTTCTGACTATAGATGAGACTAATTAATTTAATTAATTTTAATTTAAAAAAGATGAGTCCAAACTACTTTCTTCTGACACTGTCATTTACCAAAAATATATAACATGTAAATAACATAGTAAAAACTATATGTCCTAGACTAAACTTCTGTGATCACCGTGGTTTTGGATGTGGATTTTAGCACTTGAAAGAGCAGGCTGAAAGTTCTTATTTTGTGTATCATGGTTACAGGCATTGAAAGAACTTTGAATGAACCCATATTTTTTAGTAAGTGCCCAAAAGTTGTAACAATACTTGAGAAGGGATTCATGTCACCAAACTACACTTGTTTAAAGTTAGACCTCTAGTTTAGGTAGTTACCTATATTCTCTGAAATAAATCAAGAAAGGGAGGCATACTTTCCATTCTTTTTCAAAAATATCTTAACACGACAGATGTATTTCACTAATAAAGAAAAAACTTAAATTTTGGAGAGCAAAAGATAAATGAGACTGATTTTAATTTATGTAGTCAAAACAGAGAGCATGACTATAAAATATTCTTAGAATGAAACAAAAAAATTAAGGGAAAAAAAATTAATTTCTAGGGAGAAAAAAAATTAATTTCTAGGGAGAAAAAAAATTCTCACTTGAGGAAAACCATCATATTGAGTAGAAATCTGTGCCTTATAAAAAAGAAAAGAAATTTTAGAAAATTTGTGTGTTTAAAGGACTATATTTAAGAGGTTTATTTACACTTTCAGATTACTTTTCTACTAAAGAAAATTGAAGTTATAGAAATATTTTCGACAATAAGTTGGGGGAGTGGGTACTGAGGTCCTAGGAAGAGCTTAAAATAGTAATTGAAAGGAAATGTGACAATTGTATATGGTGCAATAATATTTAACACAGATTATAAAAAAAATATCTTTGAAAGGTATTTTTACATGACAGTTACCAAACTATATAAAGCAAATCCAATAGTTCCAAATTGCAAAGGAATAACTGTAAAATGGATGGCACTGTTCCTGGCCTTAAAATAAAAAAAACCACTGCCATCAGGTTTGAGATTTTTAGCACTTCTCTCATGGTATTTGATTCAGAATTTGTTTTATACTTTTTAAAAAATCAGTATCCAAGGCCTTTTGATGACCTGAAAATATTAGAACTTGTTTTGTGAGATAGATTTCCATCTTCCTGCCTGCAAACAAAATCTTGAAATGAAGAAACTTGAAGGTAAAAACAAACAAAGAAACAAACAAACAAACAAACAAACAAAACAACAAACAAACAAAAAACCAAAAAACAAACAAACAAACAAAAACAAACAAACAAAAAAAACCCACCTAGTAGTCTTGTTAAATCCTCATAATTTGCACCCATAACTAGATATATTCAGATGATTTAGTTCTGATTTAAATGTATGTGCGACTGCAGCACTGCACAAATTTGTTTCAAGTATAATCTTTTCCTACTTCTGTTATAGAAAAATCAAAATACTAAAGGAATCAAATGGAATAACAAAGAGGGGCCTGGGAGAACACAGAATTATTTATATATTCTAGTACCTATTCCTTTAGTTGCTCAAACGTTTTTGTCCAGAATTGAGAGTTTTGGAAAGGTCAGTGGTGAATGTCTTCAGGAAGCAAAGGAAGATAAATTGCCATTTTCTACATCCTGAATGCTCTACTGACTGAATGACTGAATACAATTGAAAAGATACCATTCCCATGGGTTTCAATATGCATGTTTGTGGAGATCTCAGTCAAGTATACTTATGTCCTCACTGATATTGGTTTTATAGGACCCACTAAGGATTAAGAGACAAATTAAAAATAAAACAAAAAAAACCCATAACTAGATCACAGAGCTGAAGATTTTGATTCGATCCATACTTTAGTAACCATTTCCTCCAAAACTTTGAAATGGAAAAAAATCAGTATTTGTTAGAGTTTACAGTGATACCACTCTAATATATATAGCTGGAGTATACAATGTCTGAGCTTAGATGCAAATACAAAACAGTATCTAGATGCTTAACTAACATTCATTCCTTTAGCAATATCATCCATAAGCAATAAAGAATATTTTTGCTTATATAACAGAAAAATAGGAATAACAAGGTGTTTTTCTTATCTTGTACCTTTTAAAAGAGAAGATGTATTCTTCTCTTTATTGCAAACATTAGCAACAAGTAATGATGTAGTAGTTTCTGCTCATTTCATTGTTCTAGTCATTAAAATCTGAAGATCTGCAAAAGCAGCTCTAGCCATATGTGTGCTTCTAATTGAACAGAGGATATTCTTATAATATCTATCTTCCAATTTGCATGTCTAGGTAATGATGTCAGTTTTACACTGACAGTTAACAAGCATAAATTCGATGTTAATCAAATGACCTTTCAGCAATAAGTGATTGAAGAATTAACTTCTCCAGCCTTAAATCACATTTTCACTGAATAAATTAAGTGGAGAAATATCTTTCCTAAGCATCTTCAAGCACTGGAGCAGTACTAAGAATCTAAAGATCCTGCTATCTTGAGAACAAATTATTACTGTATTTTCTGGAATGGCAAGGATATGGGAAGAAATGCAGACTAATTACTTCACGATAATTTTTAAAAAGCCTAATATTTAAAAAGCAGAATAGAATTACCAAAATGAACGCACACAGACGTGCATAAAATCTGAGAAATTTTTTTCAACCTGAATTCTTGCTTTTTTTATTATAATGCAGCACCATTGATATTTATTCATTTGCTCATAAACCATTGTTGTGAATCCATTTTATTTCAAATCAGAAAAGTTTTGGTCATATCTATTGCATTATTTCCAAAAAGTAGGCTCTTAGATTAAAAAGTTTTAAAAAATGAAGAAGTAACCTCCAGGAGTAGCATATCTTAGTCTCACAAATGCTAATGTTAATAGTATTTCTCCTTAAACACAGTTTGCAACAGGAAGTAGCATGGAGCATAAGCCCTTCCTTTCTCCTTTTTTATCTTCTTCTTTCTTGGTGGACACTAAAAGTGAAGTTCAGCTCACTTGGTTCTTGGTTATTTCCACACCTTACCTGCCTAGTACTGACACCACCCAGTTCTGTTCTCCATGAAGCAATGATATGTGTAATAGATTACAAATGAAGTTTTCTTGAGAAATATCAGCAATATTGCTTACATATAAGCCCATTTTTTTTTTATTAGGGTACTACTCAGCTTAAGGAAGAAAGTCAGAATATATCTATGAGAAGAAACTATTCTAATCACAATAAAAATGCTGGATAAAGAAAAATGCATTAATATTGTGCTTTTCTACTTGATAAAACCCCAGGCTTTAGCTAACAAGTGTAATTTTACTGTATACAGGTCAAGAAAAAGAGTATACAAATTCTACATTGATATAGGCAGATGATGCATTCATAAAAGAGCATTTGGCCTATTATATTTTCTGTCTGATATGTGTTGCAGAATATGAGTGAGATGCATCTTGCCAGACCATGCTCTTCACTGTTCTCCAAAGACTGCTTGGTGAGAGGTTGGAAAAATTTTACATGTTGATACTGTTTGGCCTCTTTTATTCTTTCTGCTTTCAATTTCCAAAAATGTAAATACATATGTAATTGTGAAGAAATTCTGATCGTTAACAAGTGAGAATCTGATTCAGATCACTAAATATCAAGGAATACAATAGATGATGCTTTTGAGTGCCTCTATCTGCTTTTTTGGATAGCTATAAAAATGCTCATGCACAGATAATGACAGCAATAGAATAGCTGTAAAGCACTTGATATTTACCTTGAAAAAAATAAATTAAGGTCTCAGACAGCATAATAGACATGATGTCAATCATTAAAACATGCACCACCAAATCCCTCTATTGCAGAAAGCTGTCTCAGATTGTAGTACAGAGTAATTACTTTTTGGATTTGTAATGACTAATAAACTATATTTCAGCAAGTTGTTCTCTTAAGCATATTTCACAATTAATTATGAATACAGGTATTATAACATCTCTTTGCTTCTTGTTTATCAAGGTTATCTTATATCTTTGGTAGTGTTATGAAGAAAATGAGGAACTGTTAATTAAAATTCTCAATATTTGCAATAATCTTTAAATGTCATATCAATAGCTACAGGCAATGAAATTTGCAAAACATTGTTACTCTACTTTTCTTTTGTCATTAATAAACTGTAGAAGGACACTATATTCTCAGCAACTGTTTGCATCTCTCAACCACTCTCTTCATTCTTGCTCATCATTAGCAATGTAAGTTTATAATTAAGGATGATCTATTCAAGGTCCTTTCTGCATATCGGAAATCCCAAAGCATAATTAATTGGAATGAACAGAGCATCTGGTTGCTTGTGATCTTATAGTTTCAATGTATATGATATTTAATTAAAATAAATGCCCTCCCTCCCTCTCTCTTAGGGGAATTAACTCATTAAAATTTTCAAGAGTGAGAATCAGTCCTCCAGCAAATATTAACATTTGGGAAGGAGCAGAAGGCTGGTTTGGATAAAGCAACCTGTCTCCTGTGTTATACATTTCTCCTTTGGTGCTGGATAACACTGCTACTACTACTCATTCATCTTAACCTTGAGGTATGAATCTTTGATGTTCTCTCAAAACTATGTTTTTTTACAATACTTTTTTTAAAAAACTTTGTGTAACAGGTCTTTTTGAATTCTCCCGGTAAACACACAGAGAACTACATAATTCTGCCCAAATTAATTAGTTACTATGCATCTAATTAGCATAATTCATAAAATAGAATGTTTTCCTCTGTCTTATGGACATAACTTACTCATCAGGTTCTTAAGTATTCTCTACTTATCTCCATCTAGGCAGGGACACCCTATCTCATTTGGGGAGCCTGGATACACATAGGCCAGCTACAAGTCAATGAGAGCAAGGTTGTGGATGGAATCTTCCTGGACTTTAGTAATGCCTTTGAGACCATTTCCCACAGAATTCTCCTGGAGAAACTGGCTGGTCATGCCTTGAATGTGTGTACTGCTAGGTGGGTAAAAAATTGGCTAGATGGTCAGGCCCACAGAGCAGAGGTGTTAAAAGGGTTGTCATCTATTGTTACAGGCTGCCCAGGGAAGTTGTTGCATCACCATTTTGGAGGTACTTAAAAGACATGTAGATGTGGCATTTGAGGATATGATTTATAGGATTTGGCAGTGCTGGGTAATCAGTTGAATTTGATGATCTTAAAGGTCTTTTAAAACCTAAATGATCCTATGATTCTATGTGGTATGGGTTGTCTGAATTCTTACTAATACATGTGGATTTTACACAGCTGGATGAGGGTGGATCAGATCATGATTCCATAGAATACATTGCTGTACATGGGAATTCTACACGCATTTTTATGTTGCTTTGGCTTTGTCAGCTGACATCCAAAGTGTCCTTTTCCTTTCTGCAGGAATGCCAGGACTCCCGCATAGTCAGTACCTGAGATCTGAGGAACTGAGTTGTTCTTGTCCCTACAGACTCAACTCTAGGATGATCCTGCAGATTTGCCCTTGAGGGGTAGATGGGAGAGCAGATGGTCATATCTGCGAACCTGTTTCTCAGATTTCTCCGGTAGTCAAGCACAATACTCTGCATCCAGCTTGCTGTCATTTGAAACACTGGAGTGTTAAACAGCTGACCTGTCACACTTTCTGCTTCCATCTCACTGAGCCATGAATTAAACAGACACACGTAAGATCAGTTTGACTTTGTTGATATCAAATAAACCCAAAACTGATGTTCAGATAGAAGAGATCTAATACAACATAAAGTGCAATGATGTCAAAACTTTGTTCACTTTTGATTACAGTGATATGAACGTCAGGAACTCTGTCATTTTCCCTCAGATTTGATACAATAAGTAAGACAGTTCAGAGTTCAATATTTTTATTTTCCCCAAGGTTCCCATGAAATATTAATTGTTAGGAGTTGCTGAATTTGGTAGCCTCATAGAGGCAGGACTGCTATAACCCAACACATCAAGGTCCAGCCAGTAGCAGAGCTGAGCAGGAATTTCCAATAAGCACTCATACAAAAGCAATATAAACAGTAGGGGTGCACATGGCCAACAGGATCAACACAGACACTCTCAGCATTTGGACTAATGCCAACAACTCCAACAGCATCATCCTGGCCCCCTCTCTGGCTGGTCATGATAAGACCCATTTGTGGGAAACCTGTACATCTATATAATAGAGATACCTTGGCTAACTGGCCTTAGGCACTCAGTCTACTGAGTAACTAATCATTGGATCCTCACACCCTCAGCTGTTCCACACAGGGTAATACACACACAAGTAGTTTTCTCAGGCTTGGACCTCCTTGTTCCTCCAGTAGACTACCACAGACCACAGTCTGTGTGCACTTTTTTTCCTGGGATTTGGGAACCCTATGTTCTATCAGAGCAAACTTGAAAACCCACAGCTACACAAAGCTGTTTGGTAACAACTCTACCCACACCTCAATTTGAAAACGTTTCATACTGTATAGAAATTAAAAACATTTTTGAACAATTATTCATTATCAGAATCTACACCTGGGTCACTTTTTACTTTTCCAATAGTTATGATGCCTTTTTCCATGATCTCCACCTACCTTATCTATCTAGTTACTTGACCTGAGTTGTAATTTCCAGTAAGCAGTGGTACCTTAAAAATTCAGTGATCTTAGCTGTGCATTGCTACATTACTTGCCCTTTATGAACTGGCTCTTGAGTTATGAAAAGAGAACAAGGAATTCAATAATGAAGTAATGAAGGAGTCCTGGTCAGAGCTAATATAAAAGTCATATCAGCTAGGGCTTTTGTTGAGTGGTGATAAGCAGTTATAAAAACATCACCCAAAACTTAATGTACACATTTTGTCAGCTTTCAATAGTACAGTAAATTTATCTGGTACAGTTCCATTTTTCTCTGCTCTGCCACAACACCAGTCAGCAACGGCATTAAGAAGAAAGAGTCAAAACCGATTTAAACAGTATTTTAAACCTGAGTAGATTCTAAGTAAGATGTAAACCATGACATTTTTGTGGTTCTGTTTTAGTGCACATGGTTGTATACAGACTTATGTACATGCATATGTACTCTCAGGTGCTGGTATATATATACAAATATATTAAAAATTTACTTACTTTATAACAACCTACTAATATATAAATTTCTACATCTAAACACTAAGATTTTGGTGACAATTATGACTATTTTGACTTTTCCAATCAGCAAACTGAGTGTGCTGTCTTTTGGGAACTGCAGATCAATTTAAATAATGATCAAGGATCTATCAACCATGCACACAGCTGTTATAACTTCACCTCCCCCTTTTCTGTCATGAAGCTCTGAGAATTACTTCAGTAATACTTCGAGGAAATTTCACAAGGAAAACTTTACTTCTGCATAGACATGCAGCTTTAAAGAAAGATAAGAAAGGACTGCAAGAAGTAGCTGTTTTTCCAAAATATCCCCAAAACAATATTAGAGAGCAATAAGAAGAGATTTTTTTTCCTAGTGTTTCAATCGTTTTGACATTACTGTGTATTCAGGTGTCCCATCAAATTAAAACTGCACTGAAGATTGAATTCTAACTAATATTTGACTTTAATATTTCAACATAGTTCGCAGGGGAAAAAACCCACATTATTCAGTTGAACTTAATCCATTTCAGACAAAATCTTTGTCCTTTTCAGGTAAATTCAGCACCCCTTTTTTAACTCAAACTCTCTCTCTCTCTCTGTTTTATAGTGACTTACAGAAGAATTTTTTTTATAGTGGTTTACAAACGGATATTTGTTTATATAATTACCTGTTGTACCAAATCTTGAAAACTTATTCTTGCTAGTCATTATTATTGCTAAGGGCATGCAATATATTCTTAATGAAAATTACTCTTGATAAATGTTTTCCGTTGGGTTTTTTTTCAGTTGGAGTTGAACAGAGAAAACTAAATTTCCTCTTTATAGCCATGTGAATACTTCTACTGGGAAAGCAGGGCTTCAACTAGTTGAAAGGCCCCAGCATCTCTTGGCAACCCCCAGAGTGCCAACTCCCCAACTTTTCACACCCAAAGTGTGCCTGGGGCAACCCATCACTCCTTTACAGCCTGTTGCCAAAGGTAGAAAGGATGAAGGAGCACATCAACATGTCCCTAAGTCTCCTTACAATGCTGGGTTGCAACCTCATCCCACAAACATTCTCATCCCCACAAATGTAAGTGTATCAAACCTCGCTCAGTATGCTGTTATATAGCATAAAAATGTCTAGGATTCTAGCTATGTACTCTCACATACTTTAATACATACATGTATATTGCTAGGATCCTAAACTTTTTTCTTCATTGTAAGCCAGACAGTCTAAATTAATTATTAAAAGATAGCAATTTTTATGTTGCATTCTCAAAAGAAACTTTTCAGCACTAGTTTCTCTCTGGAGCTAAAACTACTTTGAGGAGGTAAACTACTGGCATTCCTATAGCTTCTACTTTGCTTTAAAAATTCTCAGTTAAGTGCCAAGGTGATATATTCTGAGTATAATATTAGTTTCCTTCTCTCACTAATCATATTATAGCACTAAATATGTACAACTTGATTAACTATGCAAATACTGTAGTCAGGGGTGTTTTGTTTGGTGTTTTTATTACATTTTGATTCTACTAATTATAGACTACAGGGTGAGTATATTTATAACATGTGAATAACTGTTGAAGACACAGAATAATAAGTTCACCTGCAGAGTAGATTACTACTTCTTGCTTGCTAGGCAAGTAATATACTATGTAGATCCATATCTGCATATTTTACCAGATGAATAGGTCTTTTCCTTCCCAAAGACCAAACAATATCTTGGCAGGTCATTCCTTAATCAAATTGAATTTTACTAGCCAGCTTTACTCCAAGGCAAGTTCATAGCTGTAAAATGGCCATCATCTTCATTACAGTGTTTCTCAGAGTGTAAAATACTTCCTAAACCCCCCACAATATGCTTTCCTGTTATCAAAATCCTGGGTGATAACATCATCTCTATGGTATCAGCATTAAGTGCTTTGATACATTCATAGTGTAGTGCTGAAAAACTGACTTTTAAACAGTCATGTAAGATTCATATTATCGAGGAAATTTTGAAGAGTCCGAAAACCTTCTCTCTTCTAAATTATATATAGCTCTTAAAATTGATTGAACAGTTATACTTTTCCAGGTTGTGTCTTCAAAGACACAGAACTGCTGCAAGCAAGTTTGTGGGCGAATTTGGTCCTAAGAAAAAGTATGAGAAAGAAACTGCCTCTCAGAAATACAAATCAAATGATCAAATACTGTATAGATACAACCTGAAACCCTATGTACGCTACATGGTGCTATTACTCTGTAAATAAATGTGGAATCCTGAGACTGAATTCTGGTACTGTCCTGAAGGCTTTTAACTGAAATGTGTGACATAAGCACTGTTATTTGTCTTGATTATTAAGCTTACAAAGAAAACCAAAGGGTGCACTTCTATTTTCTGTTTGAATTTAAATTCAAATGAAAGGGTTAAAAACTGTCATTTTAAAACCACATGCATGGATTTTCTGGGAGTTCAAATAAAGGGAAGAGATCTTAGGCCACATATTCTCTCTGACAAGAGTGAAGGTTAATACTTTATGTTATAGGACACTCTACCCTCAGCATCACCTACAGCAGGTACTTGTAAGTTAATATTATGACCAATTAAGGAAAATTAATACAAATGATAGGACATATGGCTCCAGCAGACGTCTGGTTAGAATGCATGATTGGTCACAGAGCAACATGAAGCTAGCAAGAGAATTAATTTCAGTTAGGTAGATTCTTATAACTCTACTGATTTCTCTGTTCAAGGTCTCACAGCTTGTACGAGATTTATCAGACATACAATAGCAATTACCAAAGTATCAGGAAAGAGTAAATTCAGATGTTCACACTATGCTAGATCTGCTGTAACAGTAGGAGCCCCTCTTGGTACAAACAATTAGTACTGAAAGTGGTTTTTTTGTTGAAAAAATATTGACTAATTCTGTGCCATATTGCCATATTCAGTTTGCTACTGCTCTAAAGATATTACCTCTTTGGGATAATTCAAGCACCAGGCAACACCAGAAAATCAGCCAGAACTGACTTTTTTCAAAGTAAATCTTTGAATCTCAGAGGAAAAAAAGAGAAAAAAGGTAATGTCTTTTGGCCTAATGCTGAGGAAAAAGCCACAGGGTCTGCTCTGCTATCAAAATAATCTGAGAAACACTGTCAAAAAAACCTCTATAGGATCTTTGCTCTGGAAAGTTCTCATTCTTTCTTCCTGTGAGACACTTTTACCAGCAAATTTTCTCTGGTCATTTATTGCTCTCCAGAGTTGTGGGATACCATATTCCATAGTTAATATTACTATCAAGCATGGTCTTGGTGCTGCTGCAATTTTAGTCAGTATTAAAGCAGTTAATTTGTTGGGTGAACTCCTTAACTATGGAAAGTTCTTAGTACTTCAGAGAATTTCTTCTTACATCCATGTCCTTACTGCGAATTGGAATGCCTTTTTTTGTGTACTACAGGCTACATTAATAGAGTCTCAAAGTATTGGTATGTTTTTGAAGGTATCACTTATGTTATAGAGAAATTTGAAACCTGTTTCATTAAATCAGATGAAAGGCCTATCAGATATAATATCCATTCTTTGATCATAGCAAATAACAGAAACCAGCAGAAGGCATTTTGAATTGAGCAGGTAGGTAGAAATACCAGTTCTCTGATGAGAACAGCATCCTGGGTTACATCCATCTGCAGTTCAAAGATTCCATAAATCATAGGTCATATTTTTATATTTAGAGGTCTGGTAAGGATTTTCTTCAGCAAGCTTTAGCTGATTTTTGAAGTCCTGAAAATATGTAGCACTCACAATGTCCTTTAGGAAGGATTTCCTTGTCTTACCTACGTACAGAGACAAAAACCTGTTTTATTTTGCTTGTTTTGAATTTGTCTCCTGTTACTTTTTGTTTCAGGTTTCTATCTTTATTGTTCTTGAATAAATGAGACACTTTCATGTTTGTGTGAAACCATTAAACATAATCTTTTTGACTGCATTAGAAGCAGGATCACAGCACCACACCTGTGGTGTATTAAAAAAATGTGCTTATTTGCAACATGGCTTGGACTCATAAATAATCATTTAGGTACAAGACACTGCAAGAAACATGTACCTCATCTGACAGTAAATCAATATTAAATCTTGATATCTTTGATACCATTAAAGAGCTATCTTATTTTTTCCCCATTTCATACTCCAACTATCGGGTTTCTTTCTTACCTACTATTTTTACTTTAGTGTAACCAGTTGATGGATTTGCTGTCCCTTCTTCTGATGATAATGACATCTCTTGATGCTGGCATTGCTTTTGATAAGGAGATTAATATGCATGAGGCTCTGTGGTTTGTCTTTGCACTATGAAATTACTGAAATAGCCATCCATCACTGATAGATGCCTAATATTTTCTACGAAGATTACTTTGGATGTAGAAATGCCTCAGTTATGCTACAGAGGCAGTTAAATGATACACAGCATCTTTTACAAACTGCACTACAGTATTAATTTCTGATTGACTGTGGACATCTCTATATCTCTGCTTCAATAATTGATTCTAATCAGTGAAAATAGGCCCCTGCCATTCCCAGAAACATGTGAATCATCAGCATATGTCTTTTGAAGATGCACAGTGTTCTTATGCAGAAATGTTTTCCATTTTGGGTTTATTAAACCTTCTTTAGTGCAGGAAC
>WBNO01020327.1:0-84625 GCA_013400575.1 Peucedramus taeniatus
ACTTTTCTCCCCTTCTGTCTCTGTCCACTTCGGTGTTTTAGTAAAGGATATTTGCTCCACTCACATGGTGGTCCTGCTCACAAACTTCTTGTTTGTTAACAAGGAACAGACCAACTTCAAACGAGACCATACTGTGTATATTGAAACACATTCATGAACCTGTAGAATTTTGCTATTGGAACAGTTCTGAAATAAGCTACAAACATAAACTCACATCAGTAGTACAACCAGGAATTCTGTCACTGGTTGATGACACTGCCTAGTTGCTATCTCTTTGGAACTCTGACAGATTAGAGGAACTGCATCTTAGTATGTTAAATTTTTCATAGTACACATGGTAAACTCACAGTAAACTGCACTTAAGGTAGATCCTGTACACATTTGATTTTTCTCATCCTTTATGATTAGCACTGCTGAAGCTGGTGGTTGCCCAAATCTAAAATAAAGAATGAAGTTTTGTTACTAATGTGATCTTTAATTCAGCACATACTACTTGCATCAGTTGATATGCCAGTTAATGCAAAAAAGATGCAAGCTTGTTTTTAATTATTTGTAACGTCATAATTGCCCGACAGCAACTTCAGAAACAGACCCTCCTTTTTTCTAAACAGTTGAACAAAGCCTAAAGTATAGTCTGGGTAAAAACATGGTAATAATACATGCTTAAATGACGAGTTCTTTATACCAGTTTAAATAACCCAAACCAGTGTTTTCCTGAAAAAAGATACCAACTCAAACTATTTTAAATCTATGACATGTAATAACTTGATCCTTCACTTAAAATATAAGCAGTACTTTCTTTTCTTAAAGCTTCCTTTTCAATAAAATGAGAATAGACAGAATTAACTTAGCTCTGTGTGTGTATTTTTATCCCTGACACTGCCTCTACATCTCCCTCTCCTGTAGTATTCAGCAATCCCTGACAGTTTTGGTCCCACGTGTGTGGCCGTTCCTGCATCACACAATATCTTCTGTGCGAAAAGCAGCACTGGAAACATTATTCACACTGTTGTCTACCCAAGACCAGGTAAGAATTAGAGTTATTAATGTCTTACTGTGATGCATATTGGAATATGCTTGGTCATATGATATCCTTGTTTCAGAGTTCTTCAACATGGCTGACTCCAATTCTGCAAGACATGTTGAGGCACATATTTCAGTTTTGTATCTTAGAAAGCAACCAAGAAATTCTGGATCTTATTCACAAGGTATTTGCATGACTTACCACCTAGATACAGTGCTTGTGTATCCCACTCTTTCAAATGCCCTGTACTTTTGTGCCGATGAAGAATAGTGTGCTAATGTTAAATACTTTGCAAGTGCTCTGTGTGATGCTTTACTGTAGAGCAAATGAGAGCTTGTAGTTTCTCAGCATGTGTATGATCTTATGTAGACCACATACAAATTTGTCATGATTTCTACTGTGGTTCTTTCCCAAGGTGTGGCTGGAACTGTTAAACAAGGCATCTGTACAGTATGTTGTTGCAGCTGCTTGTCCGTGGATGGGAGCCTGGCTCTGCTTAATGATGCAGCCATCTCATTTGCCCATTGACTTAAACATGTTGCTAGAAGTAAAAACCAGGTCCAAAGTAAGTGCAGTGTGGCCTCACTGACTGTTCTAAGGAAAGTAGGAAATTGCTTAGTTGTATATAAAACACTTTCTAAGGGCATTAGGGGGGAGTGGGGGTGCCTTTCTACAGTTCTAAATGTAAAGTGTCTTATAAGCCTCAAGTCTGTCGAGCAAAAGGGTTCTTGTCAGGTTATCCATGAAGAATTAAGGTCTGCTGTGTAGTGTTCTCTATGTGGATACTTCATAAAGTCTTTATTTACATGGCTGTAAAGCCATCTGTTTGCAGGACTGAGTTAAATCCAAAAGCCTTGTGTTATTTCTGAAAAGATGCTGAGAGAGGTTTCCTTTTTCCTCTGTGTGTTTGTCAGCTGTATGTCAAGTATTATCTCTTAATATTATAGTGAAGGAATGTAGCATACATTTAATTGGACTACTAAATGCTATTAGTGGAGAAATCATTTACAAGTATTGACTACTTTAAGAAATCTGTAACCGAGGAAGTGTTCTTAGTTCAACTTTTTAATGGTATGGTGATTATTTGTATTGTTATGGAATATGAATTCATCTTTTCATTACAAACACACTTTCAACCTTTCCTTTATTCCGTAGGAAAAAGCAGGTGCTAAACTGCGTCAAGGTCAAACCCAGAACAAGGAAGTGATTCAGGAATACATTGCTGGGGCAGACAGCATTGCAGAGGATCCAGCAACCAGGGATTACGTTGTCATGCGTGCTCGGATGATGGCAGCAAAGTCAGTTTACTGGAAATATGAAAAAAATACTTAATAGCAATGTATTTTTTTCATACTATATAGTGGTTTTGCCAAAATCTTATTATCACTTTCACATCTTCATTTTGAATCGTTGATTGCAGAGTAATTATAACATTGAAGTGACTGTTCTTTTTTGTCTTGTCAGGTTGCTGGGAGCACTTTGTTGCTGCATTTGTGACCCAGGTGTAAATACTGTTACTCAAGAAATAAAGCCAGCTGAATCATTAGCTCAGCTACTGCTCTTCCACTTGAATTCTAAATCTGCCTTGCAGAGGATTAGTGTTGCGTTAGTAATCTGTGAGTGGGCAGCCTTGCAAAAGGTAGGATGTTTCTGCAGCAAAAATAAATTTTACTTACTATCTCAATTCACTGCTTGTTGTGTGGTACTTAGCTTGAAATAAGATTTCAGTAGGTAAGCTAAAATGGTGTTTATACATCTAAATACCAAAATCTTGATCGTTAGACAGTGGAGGAATACAGGATTCAGTAGATAAATGCCAGCTGTCAGAACTATGAATCAGTAAATATGCTCACATTTTTCTACAAATAAATCTATTCTCAAGATGCCTTTATCTAAGGTCAGGGATTCCTTTTATCTACTTACTATCATTTCTAGTGGCAAACTTTTTGTTCCTAATCCTTTATCTTTAATATTCTGGGTTATGAATGTTAATAGTCCCTCTAGAAACTGGATTTTTGTAGCTAAATTGAGCTGCCTGAGATGGCACAAAGGAAATTGTGATTATTCAGAAATCAGATTGAGTTTTTCTGTTACAGGAGTCTACAACTGTGGCTCTTTGTGTTCAACCTCGTTTACTTGGGGTCCTTTCTGAACATCTCTATTACGATGAAATTGCTGTTCCTTTTACACGAATGCAAAACGAATGTAAACAGCTCATCTCATTGCTAGCTGATTCACACATTGACGTTGGAAACAGAGTAAACTGCAGTGTATTTACAATAGATCAAGCTAATGAGCTGGTAAGTAGAGGCATGCCTGACTTTTTTCCAAATCTGTTCTTGTCTTGAAATACACCTTCAGCATAATTATTACATTGACAGTAACTTGCAGAAATAATGTGGTGACCTTTGCATATCTCATGAAAAAGAATGTGTAAAGATTCTTACTGTTTCCCCTGGGGTGTGTTTACAAAGTCTGACAAAAATCAAGTGCAATGCAGGGTGCATACTTAATGGGAGAATAAAACTGAGCGTTCTGATCCCAGTTGTGGATTCACTATTGAAATCTACACACAAGAAAACAAAGCAGGCTTCAAAACCATTGTCAGAAGACTTGTAAATAGACGATGTAAATTCTAGACCTTCTCCCCCCTTGCCCCTGACCTTTTAATCTGCTTTTAATCTTTTTCCAGTGAAAGATTTAAGCAACAATAGTCAACCATTTGTGAGTGGGGAAGGATATGGAAGGTTCAACAACTACTTTGTTGTGCTTTTTTTCTTCGATTTTTATCCCAGTCTTTCCTCAAAAGAAAATCAGCTGAGAAACAACTTGTTTATGCACAGGAACTTGCACATCCTTTCTGGATTGTTGTATTCACATTCTACTTTGCCAATCTGTCACATGCTTACATATTTCCAGAATATCTGAGTAGAACCAGCAGATATGGGGCAATCTAAATTTGCAGGAGTGCATAAACTGCTCTTGTAGCTTTGGGAATCTAGACTTTAAATGTCTATGATACATCTGATTTTATCTTTGATCTGCAGTTCAGGATTCCCAGAAATCCATTTTGGAGCATTTCCTGTTATTTACTGGGAAAATGGAGATGGTGATATGTGGTCAAGTGACTCATGTTGTGCCATGAGGATATCCGGTTTTATAGTCAATTAAACAGATTTGTAATTCCTTTTTTCCCTTTCTCTTAGGTTACTTCTGTTTTCAATGAGGTGACATCATCCTTTACATTGAATCCCAAAGTTCTGCAACAGTTGGACAGTAAAAGGCAACAAGTCCAAATGACTGTTACAGAAACAAATCAGGAATGGCAAGTGTTGCATCTGCGAGTCCATACCTTTGCTGCATGTGCAGTTGTGAATTTGCAGCAACTTCCAGAAAAACTTAATCCTGTTATAAAACCCTTAATGGAAGCTATCAAAAAAGAAGAGAATACACTGATACAAAACTATGTGGCTTCATGTATAGCAAAGTTACTTCAGCAGTGTACAACAAGGTCTCCTTGTCCCAACTCAAAGATTATAAAAAATCTCTGCAACTCCCTGTGTGTGGATCCACATCTTACCCCATTGGCAGCATGTCCTGCACAGCCTCAGAGTAGCCATGAAAACTCAAAAGGTATGACATCTAAGACTGCCAGGATTCTTAATATGTCTGTGCTTATTTCTGAGATGTTGAAATGAGTATTTAAATTAGGCTTGTTTTCAGTGATTTTTAAAATGCCGACATCTGAGTATTTATTAATTATGATTTCGTTTAGATATTTTAAACTGTGTGCAACTAATGTGTATTGTTTTATATCTATATATCTCTATCTATCTATAAAATACTTTAATTCCAATTTCCAGGTATTGACTCTTGTTCGGTTAATATCTAGTTCTGATCACATTTCACTTTGAGATGTTACTGAGTAAAAATGGGAATTAAAGTAGCCTGTCAAAAATGTGTGACTTGTGTTACAATTCCATGGGCTAATCATAAGATAAAAAGATGAGGACAGTGTTCAAAATTAATAAAATAACTCTATGCATGCAATGGTCATGGATTTTTTAAATGGCTGTCCATTATTGAAAATGTGTGGATTGAATGAACAACTCAGATTAACCCAGTGAAGATCTTAATACTCTCAATCAATCTAACCTCCTTTAAGGTTTGACAGTTTTGTGTTTTACTCTTTCTTAATGGATGTGTCCTCCTTTATCTCAGTGTAGAATAACATTCATATCTGATTGAAAATGAAGCTCTCTAGTATAAGTGGAAACATCAACAAATGCGAAGCTACTGATGGCATCTTTTATTGTATCATGACAGAAGTATTGAAGTGTTTTAAAGAACACATATGTGTTACCTGTGCTTCTTCCTGAATTATAATTTCTGGCAGTTAGCACACTTAACTTTTCATTCATAGTCTGTAATGTGGTCCTAGCACAGTAGCTCTTTGTACTGAAGCTCCATCATCCTCAAGGATGGAAAAAATGATGGGTTTTTTTAAAGCACAATCAGCAGATGACTTGTAGGTAGCTCTCACTTCCCCCTGTGTGTTAAACTGCAGCTTAAATTGTTGTCAGCTGTTCTCCCTTTTCTTTTAGGGCCCAACTCTGATAAAGATGGGATGCAGCACACAGTTACTAAGCACAGGGGAATAATTACACTGTACAGACATCAGAAAGCTGCTTTTGCCATCACAAGTCGGCGAGGTCCTACTCCAAAAGCTCCAAAAGCCCCTATTGCAGATCTCCCCACAGGCAGCAGTGGAAGTATTCCTACAGAACTTGATGAGGTACATTTCAAAAGCTTGAATTTGCAACTTCACATCCACCCCCTTCCCATTACTTTGAGTTCACTGGAGTTGATACCATTGTGGTAGGGATGGGTAGGGGTTTTGCATCACAAAACAGGAGGTTTTGTGATGCAAGCAGCTTATGTTTAATGTTTTAAATGTTTGTCATTAAGAACATTAATAACTCCTGAAATGTATTTACTATAGAATATGAATATCAATATAAGTTCATGCAGATGGATTTCCACAACAAGCGGAACAGAAGAGGACACAAATTGTGTCCTGCCCGTGTTAGTGTTGGTCCATCTCAATGCCTGCTTGGATGCCTTTGAAGCATTAAAACCAGCAATTGAAATATGACTGTGTAAAACACCATGTCTGTGTGACTTCCATACTTGATGTCCTAAACTCTTCCCTTTTATTAATTCCAAACCTCGGCATGTTTTAATAAGATTCTAGGCAGGACTGTGAACTCCTAAACAGTGTTGTGGATTTTGTTCTTAATTATTAATGGTTTTTATTAATTCTGTTTTCCAGAGAGGGTGGGAGCAATAGAGGGGAATAAATAAAAAGTCAAGTATTGTAAGTTGTCTAGTACTGTTCTTGGTCACTGTATTGGCCATATCTAACGTTCTGGAACTGGAACCACTTGGAAATGTCTTGTTGAAATGGACCAGTATCAGCAAAGGCCAGACCTCAAGTTTTTAAACTTTAAATAATTGGCTATAAAAGATTTCTGTTTTTTTACATGTGCATAAAGTAATTACCTTGGGGAAAAAATCTATTGGTGAATGTGTTGTAGGTAGGTATAAACACAATCAGAATTGATTGCCCATGTAAGGAGAGGTCACCCTTGACAATAATTGTTGTTAAATGTATCTAACCTTGCTACTTTATTGAATTGTTTAATTCTAGGCTCAGAAACCTTACGTTGTACAGAGAAGAGGAGCTGAATTTGCCTTATCTACTATAGCTAAACATTTTGGTGCTGAAATGGCAACGGGATTGCCACATCTCTGGGATGCTATGGTTGGTTCGTTAAGGAACAACATTCTCATAAATAATTTTGGTAATTACACTTCTCATTTAAACTGGGAGGGGTGGCAAGCTGGAGTCAGTTTGTCAGTCTTAAACTGAGCACCTTTTCTGTTTTTACCAGATCGAAAGTCATTACTGGAGAAAGGAGATGCTCCTGCCCAGGAGCTGGTGAATTCCTTGCAGGTTTTTGAAACAACAGCAGCTTCCATGGACACTCAGCTACATCCTCTGGTAATCAGCTTTTGCATTAAACACTTCAGTCTCTTTATTGCTAGTGGTTTAAGTCCTTATTTTTCTTTTTGAGACGTTTTTCTGATTTTGCTGAAATGGTGTTTTAGTCACTCACTAGCCTGCCTGTTCTCAAAGTCCTCCGTCCTAGTCTTGATATGCTGAGGGCATAGCTGTCAGCAGTCAAGATGTGCCATTTTAAAGCTGTTTTTTCTCCTGTATTCTGTAGTATGTTAAATTCTGTCATTTATGCGGGGCATAGAATAGACCAGAAAAGCAAACAGCTATCTAAAAGTTTAGCCTTGGACTACCCTTTTTTGGATGAGATCCCAAACTAGATTGTGCTCAGTGTTTGAGTTTTGATAATATTTATGTTGTTGTGTTACATTGGAATCATCATCTCTGCTCTGCTTTATTCTAATTCTGTATTTCCTAAACCTGGAGAACAGACTGGTAATATGATGCCTTCTGTTTGTTATGAAAGTACAGATAAAAATGTGGTTATGCAGCACTGTTTGGCTGACTGAAAGACTTTTATAATATGTGCATTTTATATATATACACATAAATGTGGTATGTAGTTATTGTGTAGATTGGTTTTGGTGGTGCTAATACTGTATGCAGTTTAAAAAAAAATTGTAGAAAGTCAAAGAGGCTGAGCTTGGTTCATCAAAGCTAATATTTAGAGACTTTCACACTAGGAAAAACCTGACCATCTGTTTAGGTATTCAATACAAAAGCGTATCTGCACTGATTAAAAAGAAGACGTACATACACCAAAGACATAGATGTATACCCTGCTGGGGAGATGCAGATTTCCTTCTGGGTGTCCTTCTTGTCACACAGAATTACTGAGATTCCCAACATGAGTAAATAATCTGCCTAAACATAAAGGTGCTGAGTCTAGGACAAATTTGCTAGCTGGAAGGAATTCTTAAATCTATGTATCTATATTTAAGAAATAATTATTTTTTCTATAATAAAAAGTTCTGGATATTTAGTACTATATTTTCAGTGTGAAACACTTCCTTGCTAACTAAGGGCTTCATTAATTTTGATTTTGACTGAAATGCTGAATATTTTGTTACTCTGAATTTTATCTGTATTGGGGAGTAATACACATTCGAAGTTCAAATTGCCTTTTTCTTTTGAAATAATTTTTTAGTTTTAAATATGTCTTGCAAAGGAGCCATTTTAAGCATTCTTAAAAGACTTTAAAAGACTCTGTAGTTAAAAAAAATCACTAATTTTTTTATAATTCATATTAACCTTTACTCCCCACACCTTTTTCTTTTGTTCAGTTAATACAGCATTTGCCTCATCTTTACATGTGCCTTCAACATCCCAGCACTGCTGTGAGACACATGGCTTCCCGTTGTGTGGGTGTTATGAGCAAAATAGCAACCATGGAAACAATGAATATCTTTCTAGAGAAAGTTCTACCCTGGCTGGGAGCAATAGATGACAACACCAAACAGGAGGGTGCAATTGAAGCACTTGCGTGTATCCTTGCTTGGGTATTCAAAAATGCAGAAACTTCTTTGCTGTTGTTTCATTTGGGTGAACAAAACAATTGCCTGAAAAAAATGGGAGGCAGAATGAAATGGAATACTAAGCTGTTTTTTCTCCTGTGGGAAGAAACAGAAGAAACTTTAGTTTCCATTGCCCTTATTTTATCTACCAAATGACGTTTTGGTGGAGGTAATTCAGTTTCTCAAACCATGCACTTTGCTGGCTAAATGTAATTGGGTAGATCAGATTTCCCTGCTTCTGCATTGCTTTGTTACTAGGAATCTCATTCACCTGAGGGCAACAGTTAATGACTCTTACTTATTAAATGTGAAATCTCCTGGGTGTATATTTGTCAGACAAATCTGAACTGTTAAAAACTATTTCCTTAATAACCACCCCAGGTGTAATGGAGCAGCTGGATGTTGGTATTGTCCCATACATTGTTCTTCTAGTGGTTCCAGTTCTGGGTAGAATGAGTGATCAGACAAACAGCGTACGTTTTATGGCCACTCAGTGCTTTGCCACACTGATTAGACTGATGCCACTTGAGGTAAGCTCCAGCTGTAAGTATATGGATATGTGAGCTGTCCTGTATCCACTCTCTCACCAGCTGTAAAGTCCAGGATTCTTGCTTATTAAATGCTGAATGAGTAACTGGTTTTAGGTTTTGAGTCTGTATCGGAAAATAGAAGATGCGCCCTTTATAAATAAAATGAGCAAAATTGGACCCTGTGTTAGCAATTTTTTAATTGATTGTTAAAATAAAATTTCTCTTTATAAGAAGCTCATGTCAGCTGTATACACAAAATTAAATGATAGATTTATTAATTTTGTGTGTGACGCTTTGGGTTTAAAAGTTTTAGGCGTTCTGTGTGCACGCTCCTTAGGTATGTGTGTTGCTGAGTATGTTGTCAAGAGAAATGCACAAAAGTAATACTGGTTTAAAAGCAAAATCAAAAATAACAGTAATTGAAATAGTGTGTGGATAAGTAGGGTCACTTCTTGCTAGTTCCTAAAATCAAAAAGCCCCACCCTACATGTTTAGGCAAAATACTGTATATAATGATGCAGTAGTGTTTAATCAGTACCGATCTGCTGCAGTCTTTCATTCCTGCTACAGCTTGCATACTTCAGACAACTTCTGATGTCGTGTATCAAGGACTACAGTGCTTCTAAGTAACTTAATGTGACCACCAGATGGTAATAGAAGACAGTTTAGAATTTCCACAGCAATAATGAAAAACAATTGTCAGCTTAATGAGGTTTTTATTATTTCACTTTTTAATTTAGCATAATAGAACCTTAGAATGTGATAACTAGAGATCTGCCTTAACAGGACTGCATTTACTTTGTGTACTTCCACTGAGATGTTCAACAAGCTGAAAGTGAGCAAAGAACTTAATTTCTAGCATGTTCATTGCAGTGCCATTTGCACCAGGGCCCTTCTTCATATACATCTTATACACAGTCCTATGGAATACACATAGCTTAGGGCTTGGGGGAGGGTTAAAGCTATTTTAATAAAGTTCAGTGAGAATCTCTTAAAACATACTGTACTTGTTTTATTAATTGCATGCATATGCATGATCACTTCATATTTCTTTTCCATAGTTATGGAAGAAGTGCCTTCAAATTTCCCTTTCTGGTTAGGGTCAGTATCAGATATTAACTATATTAAATATGTAAGCATAGAGTGAAGCAGATTAGTAGTGAAAAAGAGAAAATACATGTGTTGTCATGGAACAGGGTTTTACTTAACAATAAATAAATAGCATTAAGTGAGTTGGGGCAACTTAACTATGCTCTGTTTCCTGCATCTTTATGCTGAAATTCATTATTCCTGCAACCATAAAAATGAAAGTATGACTGAGAGAAGAATTGTAAGATAAGTGGTTCAACTTGATCAAACTTGTATTGATAAGGAAATCTGCTGCGAGTTGACAACATACTTGAACCAAATTACCTACCATAGTGTTCATACTGCAGATAAGCTCTTCTAAAAGGGAGTGTAGGCAGAGCATTGAACAAGGATGCTGCTGTCTCTGTGGATGTATGTACTCAAATACCATATGGGGCAGTACTAACATCCCCCTTCCTTATTAACCACATACATGGTGGAATTATTTGGTAGAGGTTTTTTTAGCCAGGAGCTCTCTGTAAGTGATCAGTAAGTTGGGTTTTGAGGTAAAGCTGACTAAAGATGGAGGAGACCCAGAAAAATGGGATGACAGATGTGATAGCGGGAAAATAGCAGTGCCTCTTCTGCTACTGTATATTATTAGCAAGCAAGAATGAGCATATTTGGCCCCCCAAATGCCTTCTTTGGGCTTCTGGCCTGGTATGGGAGTACCTAGGAAGTAAAGGTCTGCTGTTACAAACCTAGAGGGGTTCAGGTATTTTTTTTTCTTCCAACAGTTTCCAATTTGAATTCATCCTATGGATTTCAGTATCACTTTAGCTCTAATTCTACCAAGTAGGAGAAAAATCCATCAAACTTTGGATGGTAGCTTGTGGCTCAAGAGGAGTGGGTGTATTTGGATTCTCTAGTCAGTCAGATGAACCCTCTGATTAGAGGTAGAATAGTTCAGTCTTTGTACAATCTTAGCCGCATGACCAGAATTTTCCATCTCTTGTGTAATTTCTGTCAATATTTTCCATGTGTCCTTTTGGGGCAGGATTTATCTCTTGCACCTTAAAACCCTGCATGTGTTGACCTGCAAGAAATCAAACAAGTATAGCTAAATATAGTATTTAAATTCTGAGTTTAGATTCATACAGTTGAGAAGATTGCAGATCTTTATTGTGTGTTTAAAATGTCTAAGCAGTATGAAGTTGAAGTTCTTCTCCTCTGTGTGGCAGTTAAGTCCTTACATGACTGCTTTAAAAATGTTACCCTAGGCTGGTATACCAGACCCACCAAACATGTCTGAAGAATTAATCCGAATGAAAGCTAAAGAACGTCACTTTCTGGAGCAGTTACTGGATGGAAAAAAACTGGAAAACTATGAAATTCCAGTACCAATCAAAGCAGAGCTCAGAAAATACCAGCAGGTAACAGCTTATACTTATATTTTTAAAGTTCAGTCTGATATGGTTTCATGGGGTAGTAGGAGTTGTTGAGGTACTACTACATGGGATAGTAGGAGTTGTTCAGATACAATTTTCTTGTGGATTTTTGAGTGCTTTGGTTTCAGTTGCATGGTGTGTATCTTGGACTCTGGGTAAGGAAGAACAGATGAAGTAATGCATGCTTCTTATACTGCTCTAGTGATATTTTTTCCCATTCTGGATTTTGCCTTTTTTTCTGGGAATGGCCAGTGGGCTGTGCCTTGCTAACACTGACTGTGGCAGCCCACCACTGCAAGGCAGGCCTCACTGTGCCATTTATTTGGGTGTTTGTTTTTTCCCTTTATTCCCCCTGCTTTTAGTGAATGGGCTGTAGTGGATGCATTTGTGGTGGGAAACCAGCTCCTAGGTTGGCAGTGCTGGGTCATTGAACATAGGGATGTGTGAACTGAAGCTCAACTAGCAAAAAGCCAGTTTTTACTTGAGACACTCTCCTTTTCTGATTTCAGGATGGAGTGAACTGGCTTGCATTTCTCAATAAATACAAACTTCATGGAATTCTTTGTGATGACATGGGCTTAGGAAAAACTTTACAATCTATTTGCATTCTTGCAGGTGATCATTGCCTCAGGTAAGCTTAAACAGATAACATTCTGTCTTAGACTTAATTGATAGACCTTGTGTGGTAATGAATGTGGACGTAATCCTGGGCAACTGTGACTGTAGGTGGCTGTGCTTGGATAGGGGGTTTGGACCAGGTGGTCTCCACAGGTCCCTTCCCACCTCAACTCTTCTGTGAAAAACAATTTTTTAAAACTCTATTTTATACTCTTCAAGGGCTCAAGAATATGCAAGAACAAAACTGGTGGACAGTGTTCCTCTTCCCTCCTTGGTGGTGTGTCCTCCTACACTCACAGGACACTGGGTGGATGAAGTGGGCAAATTTTGCTCGAAAGAATATCTTAATCCATTGCACTATACAGGACCTCCTACTGAGAGAGCAAGGTAACCCATCTTGCATTTATAACTGGTTTAGAGTAAAATATCACACATGGAATTTTTCAATTTACTTTACTACTACTACTGAAGCATAGTTTATGGGCATGGGAACACTTGTGGTGGTATCTTTAAAGGCTGAAATAATAATGTGTAAGGAACACTTCAATTAACTCATTTTTTTTTTTCTTAAGATTGCAACACCAGGTGAAAAGACACAATCTCATAGTGGCTTCATATGATGTTGTAAGAAATGACATTGACTTCTTCAGGTAAGAATTGGCTTGTTTTCTGAGGTTTTTAATAGCTTAGAATTTTAAATGCTACTTAAGTCTGTGTTCTTCTTTTCTAGAAATATTAAGTTTAATTACTGCATTCTTGATGAAGGCCATGTAATAAAAAATGGAAAAACAAAGCTGTCAAAAGCAGTAAAACAGCTGACTGCTAATTACAGGATTATTCTTTCTGGGACACCAATCCAGGTAACTGGTTCTCTATTTTGGATGAATAGTAAAAAAACAATCAAGATAGGTCTATCTTGCACTCAGTTTTACTGTACCTTTTAACAATCATCATATTCGGAGTATACGTTTTAAAACAGCTTTTTGTTTCTAAATGCTCAAAACATCATCTTTCCCTTTCCTGTTATACCTGTGTGTAGGGGAATGAATGCAAGTTTTGTTGTATTAATGGGGTTCAAAAGTTGGCAGCAATACTTTCTCTACCACTTCCTCTTAAAGTGTCGGGCAAGGAAGAGACCATTTCCCTATGCCTCAAGTAAAATTAGCAGGAAACTCAATTCTAAGATATCCAGATTTTGAGCTTTGTTGGAATGACTTGGCTGTGCAGTATCTGTCTCACCCAGGACTAAGACCACTGGTATGGTGGTCCATTTATACATTCAAGTGCATGCATCTGTTACTCAGATGGATGAAAAAGCCACTAAGCTCCAGGAGCTTGAGACTGGGTTATGGTGTGAAGTTTGTAGGGGTTCAAATATGTATGGAAATTTTTTCTGATTATTTGCAACAACTTACTACTTACAAAAATAATTTATCAAATGTTTCTTTTATGTTCAGAACAACGTGTTAGAGTTGTGGTCGTTGTTTGACTTCCTAATGCCAGGATTCTTGGGCACGGAACGTCAGTTCGCAGCTCGTTACGGCAAACCAATCCTGGCAAGTAGAGATGCCCGAAGCTCCAGTCGAGAGCAAGAGGCTGGTAAGGATCAAATGTTTAATCTTCGGGTTTTTGTTTTAGCCTTTTAAATGAGAACTGTTAATGAAAAGAAAAAGTGTGGTTATTTCTAACATCAGAGATTGAGGGGGAGCTGAGTGTTTTTAAAAAAACCTTCTTCTAAAACACTGGTGCTGTTGTCCTCACTAGGGGTACTTGCAATGGAAGCTCTGCACCGCCAAGTCCTGCCATTCCTGCTAAGGAGAATGAAAGAGGATGTGCTGCAAGATCTTCCACCCAAAATCATTCAAGATTATTACTGTATTCTCAGTCCTCTACAGGTATGCTTAAAAAGTGGCTGAAAATGTATTTTTCAGCACTGTTAAGACCACAAAGGTATGAATTCTGTATTCCTGTGTCAATCTGCTATCAACTCTGACATTCTCTGGATGTGCTAAAAGAATTTTCTAGTATGTGTTTAAAACACTAATTCCAGTCCTGTAGTAATAGAGCTTAATTCTGGGCATTGTTCAGGAACAACATGTAGGCATCTGCAGATTGTTTTTCAATAACACTTTCCACATTAAAAGAAAATAAATGGCAATAGATTGTATTAATGTTTATCTTGTGTTACATATGAAATAGCTTTTTTGATGTATGATAATTGAGAATTTTAACTTGAAACTAAACTCTGAATAGGACTGTCTATCTTCTGTCAGGAAAAAACATGCTTATTATCTTGTTTGGTCTGCAGGTTCAGCTTTATGAAGATTTTGCCAAGTCTCGTGCCAAATGTGATATTGATGAAACAGTTTCTTCAATTTCACTGAATGAAGAAACTGAAAAACCAAAGCTTAAATCTACAGGTCATGTATTTCAGGTACAGATTTTTTCAGTAATTGTATAACCTAGTACATACATTTTTGATTACTGTATTTATAGGTTTAATAAAAAATTAAAATCAAAATAGTAAACTTAGACATTTGTGGTCATATGATCTAAGTAGAGTATTCATGGCTGGAATGTGAAGTGTAGCTATTATGTTTAAATTATGGGTTTGTGTCTTATGAAGCATAACATTGCCTTGTATTTTTAATGTGATCTGCTCCGTTGGTGTTCAGCTATTTTGTGAATCTTGTAAAAACTGCATACTGGGAGAGTAAAATCTCAGAATGAGGGAAGTAATTCTGATTGCATCAGCTGTTACACTTCAGCATTAAGATTCTAAAACATGGACAAAGTGTTTCCTTAAGGGTAGATCTGAATTCATGAAGGTTCATGATGTTATAGAATCGAAGATTAACTCTTGGTTCATTGGAAACAATTCTCAAACTGCTCCCAGACCCATTTCCTCTATTGTAGACTCAGATTAAAGTGTGGGAAATGGTAATCCTTGCATTTTTCCTGAAATAAGGGACCAAGATCACAATGAGTGTAACAGTGTTTGGATACAATTTGAAATGCAGGTTGCACATGAAATGTGCAACTTTGATGAAAATACACCATAAAGTCCAGATTGTGGAATGTTGCAGAGTGACCCCTGTACTTACAATTAATTCTGTTAATCCTTTTTCTCTAACTGTTCTTGCTAATTATTTCTTTGAACTTCATTTCTTAAATAATTAAAGGCATTGCAGTACTTACGGAAGCTCTGCAACCATCCAGCATTAGTGCTCACAACCCAACATCCAGAATATAAGAGAATTACAGAGCAACTTGCAGCTCAGAATTCATCCCTTCGAGATATCCAACATGCACCTAAGCTGTCTGCTTTGAAACAAGTGAGTGGACTTGTGTTGTGCCTTAAATTCCTCAAATGTCTCTACTGCTGTTACAGTTTAGGATGCTTTATTTAAGATTTCATCAATATGGAAACTCTTTTTAATAAAATTAGGTAATAAATGAAAAAAATGCAAGGGTGTTTCAGGGATATGCCCTATTTTCCCTGATAATTTAACGGGGGGGGAAACACAGTTGTCATGGCAATGATGTTTATATGACTTGTTGGCATATGAATACCTTGCTTCTATTTTATTCTTGTCCCTCTTGTTGCAGAATTGTTTCATTTTTATTACACAGGAGACTACTTCCTTGATAAAGTTAGATTGCATTGCCATAACTTTACTTACAATAGAATTTAAGTAAGTAAAGAAAATGTTTTTTTTTTCATTTTTTAATGACTCTTAAGTTTTTCATAGTTTGACAGGGAAGCCAGACTTTGCCTTCTTGTCATTTAAGTGACTGTCATTTAGATACTTCCTTCTGCAGTTCATTGTTTCTCTAATTTCTACTTCTGATAAATTAACAAATGTCAATATTTTCATGAGCTCTACAGTCATTTTAATGACACACTTTAATGTTCTTTTACTTAAAGCTGCTGCTAGACTGTGGTTTGGGGAATGGTGGATCTTCAGAAAGTGGTACAGAAGCTGTTGTGGCACAGCACAGAGTGCTTATCTTCTGTCAGCTGAAGAGCATGCTGGATATAGTGGAGCATGACCTTCTCAGACCTCAGTTACCTTCAGTTACCTACTTACGACTGGATGGCAGCATTCCTGCTGGGCAGAGACATTCCATTGTTTCCCGGTATGTTATCCCCTCATAACCAGTATGAGGCCATCTTTAATGAACTGTATTATTTACATGGTGCAGGTTTGGGGTTTTTGTCTGCCTCAAAGCAGATGAGGTTCACAAATTCTTTATTTAAATGAAACTTACCATACTTAACTTTTTCTTGTATGCAGGTTTAATAATGACCCATCTATAGATGTTCTTTTGCTCACCACTCATGTTGGTGGACTGGGACTTAACTTGACAGGGGCTGACACAGTTGTATTTGTGGAACATGACTGGAACCCGATGAGAGACCTGCAAGCCATGGATCGGGCACATCGCATTGGGCAGGTGAAAACCTCTTCATTGCCCATAAAGGGTGGCTTTTCTCTTGCTGAACTTTCTTTAGAGAGTTTGTAATGTATAACAAAGTGACATCTGTAGGTTTCTACCAAGCTTCCGTTCATACTTACTTCTTGCAAGTATGGCAGCTGCTGAAGGGCATACTTCTTACTCTGTCCCCAACTTGATAAGTCTTCTCTTCTGTACTTCCTGAGCTGCTGGGGAGAGGCCAGTGAAGAATCACCCTTTGGTGGAGTAAGAGATGACTGAGGACTGAGAGAAGGAACTGAAAGGACAGCCCACAGGGTTGTCCTTCTCTGCTGCAAGACAAGGCAAGATAGGGCAAGAATGACTGCTGGTAGTCTTCCCCTAGAGCTGTAATTCTTTCAGTGAATTCTTTCAGAGTACTGAGGCAACTGAAGATGCTTCTGCTGTATAGTGGCACCGTCTTGTGCTTTCCATCTAATGTCTGACTGACTGAGTACAGTTACTGAAGGGTAGCTCCAAGCCAAACTGCTTCTAGACTGTCCATGATAAACACTAAAAGCTTTTGCTTTCCTGAATACCTGAGATGATACATTTTAGCTAAATGTGCTTTTTTTTCTTTCAGAAACGTGTTGTTAATGTATATCGCCTGATAACCAGGGGAACTCTGGAAGAGAAGATCATGGGTCTTCAAAAGTTCAAAATGAATATTGCAAATACAGTGATCAGCCAAGAAAATGCAAGCCTACAGAGCATGGGAACAGAGCAGCTTCTTGATCTGTTCACTCTCGACAAGGTAAAAAAACAGTTTTACAAATACCTACCAAAAATAGAGTCAGCTTAGGGAAAAGCTTTGCTTTGAAATGTAAAATTTAATCACATGAACGCTTAAGTTGGACTGATGAATAGTAGACAGCTCTCTGAACAACAGGAGGAAGTGATTTTTCTCCAGAAGAATTATCAGACTTGAAGAATTTTTTAGAGTCTTGAAAACATTATTCTGTGTATATTAACAGGAATTTTTTTCTTTTGTGAAGGATGGCAAAACTGAAAAAGCAGATACCTCTACCTCTTCTGGGAAAGCATCAATGAAATCAGTACTCGAAAATCTTGGAGAACTATGGGATCAAGAGCAGTATGACACTGAATACAGTCTTGAAAACTTTATGCATTCATTAAAGTAGCCACCACATATTTGTAATACAACTGCTGCTAGTTCACATATTTTTCTGCTGATATTCAGCAAACTTCAAAGCATATAGAGTGAACCATTAGCTTAATGTGTAAATAGACTTACTGAAAGAAGAATCTTCAAAAGACTGGCATGAAGTAGTGTCAGCTGTTTCACTGGGAAGTTATTCTGTCTTAAACATTTGCACTGTATAAAAACTTTAAATGTAAACATTGTGAGGTGGTTCGAATTTTACTTGTTCTGAACAGCTGCAAATTCTTACATGGTAGAAGAATTAAAACAAAGCAGGTTTTTACATCTGTTAACAAGTGTTGTGTTTGCAGTTAAGTCCACCATTATTTCTTTCTGTATCTATAATAGTTTTGTACAGGTGTTTCAGTGAGTACTTCAGGTTATTCAGTGTACATTTTTCTTTTAAACACAACTTGCTTTTATGGTGTATTTAAAAAGCAATTTTCAACTTAAGCTTTCATTCAGATCATTTCAGGACTTAATTCACCAGAGGCAAAGCCTAGAAGCCTTGAAAGTACTGAAGAATGGAATGGCACTAGGCCTGTGCACCCACCTTTGTATATTGACTATATATATATATATATCACTCTCTTCAGTCTTTTGACACCATCTTGTGAGAACAGCTGACTTGAACTTTTTAATGTAATGAGCTCTATTAAATACAGGTAATGGCCTACTTGAGGCCATGTTTGCATCCTGTTAGCAGGGGTGTACTTTTTTAATTTATCTATAAGGCTAGAATATAGCCACTTTGAGAGATGCATGTATTCCATATGTTTCAATCCTATATATTTTTTGTAACTAAAAGAGGAAATTAAATATACAGACAGACATTTTCCAGAAGTAGATTTTACACTGTCTAGGATTCTAAAATCCGTGCTAAAAGTGGCTGTGTACTAAACTGATGCATGATTTAAAGCTTCTTAAAGGAATAGGGAGGACTTTTTTTCTTTAGGAGAAAATATACATAGAAATACCTACATTCAGTTTGAGGTAATTGAATAGTTAAAAGTTGTGTAACAAAGATAGTAAAAGACTTTAATAGCAGTGAGTGAGAATAATATGGCTGTATGTTATGCAGCTTTTTATAAAAAAGGGAGGCAGTATAAAAGTGTGTTTCTAGATGTGCATATGTACCAGTATATGCACTTTTTATAAATATTAAGTTATAGATAACTTACAGCAGTTGTCTGAATACATAAAATATATGTATAAATATAAAACCTAAGGTTTATAGCTTGCTGTGTGCTTAAGCATCAGAGCTTAAAAACCACCAGAGACCTCAACTATTGTAAAATAAGATTGTTTTAAAACTATATAAATCAAGACAGTTCTATAGCATTGGAAAAGAATTAATGTCACATTTCAGTAGTTATGAACTGCCAGATTGTAACTAAATTAGCATTCCATGAAAATAAAGCAAACTGGGAATATATAAGTTGCATGTTGGGTTTGTCCACATTTAGTTTTGTTTCTGTAGGGAAGACTTATCTGGCTGTATAAAAAACCTTCGCTTTTGGAAATTACAGCTAGATTATGAGTGTTCTATTGGTTAATTTCTACCTTCAGACTATTTTTGTTGTGCTTTCAGCTGATGATCCAAGCAGGGGAGACAAGATGGGGATTGGTGGTGTTTGCAGAGAAGTTACAATGCTGGAATAATGCGTACTTGAAGATAACTTGGTGCAGTAATTTGGTGATAGTGCCTAGAAATAATGGGATATTTGAATAAAGAAACTTCTTTAGTGGTAAAAATTGCATATGTTTTTCTTCAAGAGTTTTATTAGGTGCAGTGGTAAGAAACTCTTTGGGTTCTGTTGTGAAAGAAATAGCATAGGACTTTTTTAAGCCACTTATCACATTGAGGTTGCTATGCAACCATAATAATTTTAGTGATGGCTCTCTTGGATATCACATCAAAAAGACTTCTGCACCTGAAAAACAGGGGAAGGCAGAACCTAGAATAATTATTTCAAGATTATTATATGACTGATCTTAATTGTTCTGTGAATTAATGCTTTGAAATGTAACCCAACAGAAGCACTGCACCAGCTATATAAAAAATGGGGTTTTGTTACCTTAATATTCAACAAAAAGCTGTTCTGTGATTTTCAAACTAGCAGAGCACTTGCCAAGATCTGGCTTGTAGATCTGGCTTGTTTGTGCAGTGTCCTCAGTGCACAAACTGGATTCACTTACAGCAAAACTCCAGCAAGAAATAGCTCTTAGAATGCTTCTAACTGCATTTGATCTCTTTAATGGATCAAATGGACCAGGGTCTGGGCTGGAATAGGAAAGTTTTATTTCTAGGCTTAAATTTTTTTTATTTATTTTTATAGAATATTTATTATTCTATTTATTTATTTCTAGGCTAAAATGAAACCTTCAAATATGTCAGATTCTCAATACCAACCATTTTGCTCTCCAGCTCTGCCCCAATACAGGTTGTTACTTGCTAATCAGAATACAGCCTTAGCCTTGACTGACTGCAGGTGGAGTCACTGGAGGCCCAAAGAAACATGAACTGAGTAGAACCATGCATAGGCTCAGAATGCTTTGGGTTGGAAGCAGCCCTAAAGATCATGCAGTTCCAAAGCCCTTCCATGGGCAGGGACACCTGCACTACACCAGATTGCTCCAAGATCTGTTCAACCTGTCCCTGAACACTTCCAGGGATGGGGCAACCATAACTTCTCTGGGCAACCTGCTCCACTGCCTCATACTCAAGGTTTGATGCATTGTGTGTAATTTGCACTGAGTTAAACTAGTCTCTCTCATCATTTAATAGCATCAAAAAAACAGTAATAATCACCAAAGCCAGACCTCCAAATTAATGTAGCTCCTGATTCAGAACTTGCTAACCTGTGAAGGCTTAAGTATCTCTGACTGGTGCCCACATTCTGGGCTGGAAGGAAGGACTTTGAAACATCTGTACACATAATGCTGCTTTTCAACCAAACTTAAGGACTGCTTGAAATCCTACTTAAAACTAAATGGAGAACTACCTTCTGCAAACATGCACCAGGTCTGCATAAATACACCTTCTGCTGTGTCTGTTGTACTTAGTTTAACTAAGAATTCAATCTAACAAGTCTGTCTTCCACCATGTATGTTATCTTTGGAATTCACTTAGGCAGGAAGCTGCTTGCTTTCTGCAAATTTACTTATAACTGTTGCAGGTTTCTAGGTGTTTTTTTATCCTTTTCCCTAATGCTTTTGTAAGTTTTTTTTCTAAGCTTGCTGAAAGCGAAATTACACTGACTATCCAAGGTATACATGATTTAGTTTAACTCAGATTAGTTCAAGTTGAGTCTTTTGCTTTAGTCCATTATCTTTACAAATCTTATATTTTACCTTAAGATTACCAGATTTAAATACAAATGCTTAAATTTACCATTAGTGGTATCCCCAACTTTCCTACTGCCTCATGGTTCTGCAGGTTGTAAGGCAAAGAGTACACATTTCTGATTAAGCCTTCATTCAAGCAGAAGTAGGGCAACTTTTAAGCCATATTAGAAACTGTGGAAAACTTCTAAGATGGAAACACATTCACATACCAAAGCTTTTAATACCTTGCTTACAAATGGTAAATAATGTAGTGTTAAATCTAGCTTGGTGTGCAGTGTTAATAGAGCTTTGACATAGGGCAAGCTTTAAAGCTTTTAAGGATCACAGCAGTAACTGACTTGTGCTAAGTTGCTTTGTAATCAAAAGCTTGGAAGATGGAGTTCCTTCTTTAAACCAGGCAGGGAGATGCTTTAGAGTAATATTATTTTTCAAATCACATTTAAGTGAATTACTTTCAAGGACAGCTGTGAATATAAAGATTTTCATAGAGATGACAATCCATCTAAATTCTTTCAGTGGTTTATTAAAAGATGTGACCTTTGAATTTGTGTCAGAAACTCTTTCACTTGGCTCCTTCTAGTAGCTTCACTAGTTCTCCAGTATTCTCTTCTACAGCAGTGTTGGAAGTATGTGTTCAGTTACAACTGTCTGTTTCTAAGGCCAATTCCTTGTTCAGGAATCAGGATTTAATTGATACTCTGGCAGCCAGACCAGACTCGGAGATTCTGCCCAGCAAGGGAAAGCTTCTTTTGGTGTGAGACTGAGAGCACTACCCTCTCCAGTACAGGAATGCCACTCCCCTCCTGGGAGGACCAGATAGCAGCAGGGTAACAGAGCTCTAAGTTCACACTGACAATGCCGTGATCTTGGATGTCATTTAAAAGGAGATGCTCTTCATCTGCTGTGTCTGTGCATGGGCAGAGCTCTGCTGGTTGGAGCAAGCATGGTGTTCGTAATGCCAAGTCCTCTCCATTCATAAGCCTTACGCAATAACAACACAACCTTAATTTTCTTCTATTTCTAACAGGTACCTTTAATTTAACATAAAGAGTAGAAAGTCTGTACCAAGCTTCTCTGTATCTTTTTTTCTTGGGCAACAGCTAAATACACTATGCTTACACTGTGCATATGCTGCAGTAGATAGGCAAGAAGACAACAGAGAAAGTTGTCCTTTGCCAAGGTTAAGACATTTTTGTTAACTTCTGGGATCCAAACTTGCAACTTTACATCTCAAGTTGTACCCACCAGCCTTAAATCTTCACAAACCAGCACACGTAGGTTTAGGAAATTTGTTAGGCTATTCTTCCTTAAGGCTGTCAAACCTTTAAAAAGTCGTGTCTTCAAGACTTGTTCTGTTTTCTTAGCTCAGTCATGTGGATAGCTAACTTGGAGTTCGGTGTCTGACAATTTACAAAGTAATCAACAATCACAAACTCTTAGAGATGATGACCTTCAATATTTTCTTTTAAAGTAAAATTCAGACCATGATTTGCTAAGTTGTAAGAGGAATTCCACACACTAAAGGAAAACGTTTACTGCTCATTTTCCCTTTTCAGATGAGGGAAGGAAGTTGATCCAGGGAGCAGAAACTTCAAACCCATAAATTCAGCCTCAGGTGCAAAAGCTGCAGGAAAGGGGAGGAAGGAAGGATACACTGCATCCTGCCAAATGGCTGTTCAGGGATGCAGCAAAGGGAACTACTCTGCAGTTCAGTGAGAGGCGCAGAAATAGCTGAGCTATCGGAACATGCTGGCCATGTCTCCAGTACACTCCAGTTCCAGGGACCTTTGCAGGGCTATGCTGTGCTCTCCATGCCAAGGCTGTGCCTGCCAGAGTTTTCCCATATGTCAGGGTAATTACATTTCACAGTTTATGCAGGCTGGGTGCTTAGATACTCCATTGAGAAAATGGGAATACTGCTCAGTGTTAGCAGCCCAAGCGTTTCATGTGGTTACTTGTGTGCTTTTTGCTGCTGTTTCAATGTTAGCTCTCTCTGAGTAAATACTGTGCTCTCCAGATACACATTTATGTATTCTGACCCTGTTTCTCATGACTCATACTGCACTTAAAGAGATTTAATTATCAATCACAGCCCAGCATCTGAGAAATAAAGCCTTCAAGTAGAAATCTGTAATGGTAAGCCAAGGGAAGAGCTAACGCAGATGTTAAATCTGCTTTTGCAAGAGCAGAGCTTGAAAAAAGTCAGTTGAACTTGTCATGATCTCTGTTGTAGTCAGAGAGGGAAGACATTAAAAATACATCAACTCCCAGAAAACGGCGCCTTCCAATTCCTGCCTTTTTTCTGAATCAAGAGCTGCCTCACTTAACAGCAAAAGTGACTTTTCACTTTGCATTACCAAAACAAGTGTACCTTTAGGAAAATACTGCACTGTATTCTGATCTATTTCTCCATGCTGCCCTTGCCTCCACACAGTCCAGATTATAAAACACTTCTGGGACACCTGGAACTGTTCATTCTTGGCCTCTATTTTGCAATTATTATCACTCACAAAGCACAACAATCAAACTGAATCAAACTTGTCAACTAAACTTCAGGTACTCAGGTATTTCATGTTCATTTGGACATATTTGGATTCATCTAAACACAGGCAAAGTTCACTTCTGGGCATAAAGTCAAAATGCAGCCCATGCTCATATTCAAGAGAATGTGTTTTCAAGAGATGCAGAGGAAAGAATCATGCAGAATAACAAAACCAGCAGTAAGTGCCAGCCCGCCAGTGTCTGTCTTCATTTATGACTAATTTAAAGCTCACCCACTTAGGCATCCTATCAGTTAAATCATCAATTCATGTGCAAGCTGGAAAGGACAACATGGCAGAATTCAAAGTTGGTACTTCTGCTTTCTTTGCTGCCCTGGTGAGAGCTGCAAGATGTGATCAGCATTTCAGGCTTCTCACAGCCAACACAGTCAGCAGTAGTTAATTATTGTTTATAAAATGCAGAACTCCATGTTCTCACAGTTAGAAGTTGCATCACACTTTGGCTGTGCCTGTTATTTATCAGCTGAAGAGCAAGGCAGCAAACAAAGCAAGGAGAGTGAAAAAACACCAAAACCCATGACAGTTTACATGGGCTATGTAGGGGCAGGGAAAGCAAAGGAGGATGAAGGGACATGGGATGCACTTGCCACCAGCCTATTTTCCTGGCTCTGTTTGGTTTATTTCTGCCAGTTTCCTACTGTGCGGTATTTCTGCCTCCAATGTAGATGTGGTCACAGCTGGCAAAGCCACTGCAGTACTGCTGTGGAAGAGATTAGAATGCCTTACCACTGGGAGCCTGGTGTGTGCTGCTTCACCCCCTTCCCACTTAAGCAGGAAAAGTAGCTCCAGCCACCACCACAGGAGCCTGCCGTGCCACCCCAAAGGAGAAAACAAACCAGCCAGACTCAAAGTTCCAATAAGTTTAAGTAGCAGATGGCTACAAACACCCCACAGCTTCTTGCACCTGCACAGAAACCTAAACAACAGCCCTTCCACACGAGCTAAGGCCCAGCACCGGCCGTGAGGATGCAGCAGCCAGTGCTGCCTTCATGGAGTGATGAAACCCTTTCCTGAACTGAAAGGGACCCACGAGGCTCATCGAGTCCAACTCCTGGCCCTGCACAGGACTGCCCTAAGAGTCACACCGTGTTCCTGAAGGCATTGTCCAAACAGCTCTTGAACTCTGTCAGGGTTGGTGCTGTGACCACTTCCCTGGAGAGTCTGTTCCAGTGCCCAGCCACCCCCTGGGTGAAGAACCTTGTCCTAAAATCGAACCTAACCCATCCCTGCCTTCGTGCCCTCGCTATCCCTCACCCTCCAGAGGGCATAACAGAAGAAAGGGCCCCAGAACCACGAGTCTCTCCCTGCTCCTCGGGCTCCTGCCATCGCCCTCACGGCGGAAGGGATGGAGGGGCGGCCCCTCAGCGCCTGTGGGCCGCGCTGGCTGCGGGGTTGGGCACAGCGCGGGATTCCCGCAGCTCCCCCCGCCCTCAGAGGTCCCACTGGTCCCCCAGTGCAAGCCGGCCTAAAATTCCCCGTCTTCCCATTTCATCCCCCTCCCGGGTTTGCCATTGTGAGCCCCAGAAGCCAATCTTCGCCCCAGACCCCGGAGCAAGGCGGACAAGGCTGTGGGTGTGCAGGCCCCGGCAAGGCGGGGCCCGGGGGGTGGCCTTGCGCTGTTGGAGCGTTTGCAAAGCAGCAAAACCACAGCTTCACCTGCGGTGTTTTGGATTCCTGCCAGGTGAGGATCAGCCCGGATTTGGGAGTTGTACACCTTGTGGACTTTTCTAGTTATCCACCCAAGGTCTCTGAAGGCAAGGAGGGCTCCTCTCCGTTTCGTTTGTCTGCTGCTGATCTGTCACTGAGTAAGACTTGCATCCGTGGCAGAGATGTATTCAAGGCACTAAATGGCTTTTGCAATTATTAGATGCCTTTATCAGCTTTGCTTTGGCACTTAATCAGCCGCAAAAGCTATTTATTGCCTCATAAACTCCTCTGCAGCAAACATTATCCTTTAATTAATCCCTGAAAATTACAAAGGCTGATGAGGTAACCCCTTTTTCACACCACCCAGTTAAGATGAGGAGGATTTGTTGCTGTTTTCCCCTTTCGTTTTGTTTTTAGACGTTTGTCAGCTGTCTCAGTCAGAGGGCTTGTTAGGACAGGTAGTAGCAATTTAGCAGCATGTCCCAGGTAACAAATACCAGCCAAATCGCTGAGCTGTGAGGATTATTCACAGCTGAGAAAGTTAGGAGATGAGTAAAAGTTAAACCTTAATTTAACTCACATTAAAATAGGAAGGGCAATCTGAATGGCACGTTGCTGCAGAGTTAAAGGATGTTTCAGACTCATTAAAGGATTGGACAGTTGCTAATAAGGATTTTTTGAAGCTAAGGTCACAATGGCAGAAGTAGATCTCTTTCATACTGAGAGACTTCAGATGCATTCTTGCTTTGTATATCATTAAGTTTTGTTTATCAGAACTCAGAGGAATTCAAAGTATCTGAAAAGCATTAAGATCTGTCTATGTCTGCAACAACTCAATATCTTAAAATTTTCACTAGTGTTTTTTAACCTGGATACAAGTTTTCTTTACAACAGATATAAAATTCTGCTGTTTCCACATATCCCAACCGATACCCTCACCAGATTCAGACATTAAAGTAAAGCAGTTCACAAAATAACAAAAATGTTAGCCATCACTATTTCAAACTTTCATCTGACCTTATGAGAAGTAGAATTATAGCTGGAAATTAAATTCTCTTGTAAATGTGTTGATTCTACTTTACAGGGGGGTGAGAGGAGCAAGAAACATTCCCCTAAATATCTGGGACTTGGCAATTTTGAGTCCTATCTCTTTGCTTCCCATGGATGACTGATAATTGTTGGGGAATTACCACTGGCTGCCTGGAAACATGATGTCAAGAGAGAAGGTGTTTCATCCACGTCAGTTGCTGAGTTATGAAAAGGTGTTGGGACCATGTAATTAGCCAGTTCTCTGCAGACATGCAGAAAACGTTTCATGAACTGTAAATTGTATTTTAGGAAGTACCTAGTGATGCTGGTAGTTAAGGTAGAATAAATTTGGTAGGGGACTTGAAGTATAGGAAGGAAGGTTGCTCTAAAAATTATTGCGACAAATTTCCCCATCAGCATTTGAAGTTTCCAAAGCAAATTCTGAAAGGAAAAAAAAAACCCTCATGTGTTTGAGAAATAGGAAAAGAGAAAACTAGAAAAAAAATGTTGCCTTCTATGTTTCTTAAAGCTCTTTATTTCTCCTCATCATTGAAAGAAAAAACACAACCCAAACCCACAAAAACCTCAACCTTGTTCTAATCCTAGTTCACAGCTGCTAGGGAATTTACATCTCCTGTGGCAGGTGTTAATCATGGTGAGACTAAAAAGCAGTTCCACTTCAGTGAGTCTTTCTGTGTGTTAGTAGGTGGTAGCATAGTCAGGACTCAAATTATAAGAGATTATGTTTTCAGAGATGTGTTGAAAACCCCAACCCAGCAATTATGTTTTCCAAAGTAGTCCATTTGTTACTGCTGGAGACATCCTGCATTGATAAGTGGAGCGTTCTCGCCACCTGAGTTTCTGAAACATAAGTAGGGGGGAAAAGGATTAAGTAGGTGAATACTGTTAAAGCAAAACTTTGGAAGCTAGGAAGTCTGAGGCTTTACATCCTGGGAGGAGATGTGTGATGTGCAGCTGATACAGTTTTTTGCAGTGTTAGATGGTCCAGCAGCCATCTTGCTGTACTGCAGGGGAATGAAGGGCAGGGCTCTGCAGCAGTGCAGCAAGAGCCCAGTCACCTACTCCAGCCCCAGGAACAGTCACACAGGCAGTGGGACACACCCCAGGGTGCAGGAGCACATCAGCACCAGGACTGAAATTAAAGGAACCACAGTACAAAAACTTGAGTTCATTGGGAGTTACAGTGGGTAACTAAGTTCTAATTTAAGATACTTCTGAATTAACCTTTAATATGAATACATGCTCAGGAGCAGTGACATTCAAGACTCCCAGGTCTGTATCTTGCCCTTTGGTTAAAGACAAGGCCAAAGGTTCAGACCTGTGAGTAACCTCACCTAGGAAGTGCCAGCAGAGGTCCCTCACTGCGACAGGTTTGGTGTTTCTGTGCATTTAGTTGCAGCTTTCTCATATGCCTGTAACTTCCTTTCTGTCCAGTTTGGTATTTTTGTCATGCCTAAACCAAAGGATTTGGATTCAGGAATAATGTTCCTCATCCTGATTGCATAACAGCACAAATACCAGCTGCTGTCCTTTTCTTTTAGAGCACAGCTGGAAAACCAGGAGGAAATGGAAGTCCCAGACCTATTTCCATTTTTATGGACTAGAGTGATTGTTCAGTGATGTTAGTCTAAAGGCCTGCAACACACTAGGATATGAGTGGATTTGTGTGGGATTCCTTTCACCCTGAAACTTTTCCGCAATGCAACACAACCTGAGGTATCATGGGGAGTAAAGAATGTGGGAGTGAATGTGTAAGGATATCAGGCTGCTTGCTCTAGTCTGGGTTTTATGTGCTTCCCTATGGAAGAGAGATTGTGATTGTCTCTCTGCATCACAGACTGTTCATTTTATGCATGTTGAAGCAAAACTTCATTTGGCTAAAGTGCAAAAAAAGTCCTGGTATTGTAATCGTTAGTTACCTACAGCTACTTGAAAAACATTCTCTTGACTCTATAGGGGATACAGAAAAAAACAAAAGAGAAGGGATTTTGTTTCCCCCAAATTACATCACATCACACAATTTTCTATTAATCTTCTTTTCAGTGTAAAGAATATCCCTGTTGTTTTAAAAAGATGACAGCATGCTGCTCAGTGGGCCAAAGGAATGATAATGCACTCTTAGAGCATGAGGAATTCAGCCTTGTTAGCTCTTCTTCCAAGAATAAAGCTGAGCAAAAAGGTTAATGCAGGATTGAATCCTTTAGAGTAATTCATCAAATGTTAATGAGAGCACCACTTTGTTATAATTTCTAGAAAAGAGAGGTTGGATGAGAACAACTTGAAATTAGAAACAATCTCAGCATACTGACTCTAGGACTTGGTAAGATATAGAGACTCAGAGCTGCCTGAAGAGTCCCCTGCATCACTGAGCCCAGCCTTGCCCCACCAGAAAATCTCCAAGCAGGAAGCTGCAGGTGAAGTTTCTGTGAGTGTTGGGGGGGGGGGACATTGTCTACTACAGCTCCAGCAGCAGTGAGGTGCAAGAGGCAAAGGCAGAGCTGCTATTCATGCTTTAATTGGTACAAACAATGCATTTTAACCTGCCTAACAGAAACTGAGCCAGACTGAGTTAGAACTGTTGTGAACTTGGATTCCTGAGTTGTTCCTAATGTCTGAGCAAACCTTTTCTTCCAGTTTCTGCTGATCTGATTTGCAATCCAAAGGGGTTTGTAGAGTTAACCTAAGTGCATTGAATAGGTTTTGACTAATTCAGTCTCATTTGGAAATGAGTGTCTATGTAATGGGATATTGCTGAGAAACAGCTACTTGTATTGTGCTTTTCTGTGTACAAGTTTTGTTTGAATGCTGCCAGTCCTTATTGGACATTGCAGCCATGTCTTTGAAACATTGACCTAATAAAATCCAGTGCTGGGGATAGAGAGTCAGTGAAATGTTCATAACCTCTCTGCCTAACACAGTCCTTTCGAAGAGGGATCAGACTTTCAATCTCAGTTCTTTACACAGTGAGAAAGAACCAGCAATTAAAGCTCCTTATATAATTTAATTTCTATACTTAACAACTACAAGGATATTGTGGTCTGTTTTCCCTCAGAAGATTTGTGACTACCAGAAAGTCCTCTGTAATCAGAGAAAATATTTCTGTCATGGGAGTGGTCCAGGTTTATATACTCTGTTGGTATTGTCATGGTGGAGGACTATTCTAATTTGCCTTCTAGTTCAGTAACAAGCATTCCAAGTAATTGCAAGTTTTTGAGAAATAACACCAGGTTACTAGACCTGCTGATCCTCAAGGCAGGCTCATAATTCACTTGCCTGTAGTGCATATAGGGGCAGCTAATAATATCTCATAAACGCAGTAGGGCAGGTGCAGCTTTATAGGCTGTTGGATGCCTTTTGGGTGGCTGGGGAATTCTGACCCTGCCCCGTGTTGAGGGGAGTTAATGCTTTCCTACTTGGCAATGTGACTTCACCAGGAGCAGCTAAGAGTAAGTGGTGTGGACAGCAGTACACCTGACATCTTGCCCTTCTCTAGCATGTGGGAATGTCACGTGGAACTCACACCTGCATGTCCTTGCAATCATCTATTTTTTTTTTTTCTTTAATATATCATTGCAACTGAAGCTTTCTTATGAATTGTGAGAAAAGGAGGAGGCTTGGTGGTGGGAAATGAAAGTGTGCAATGCAGGTCTACAAAAGCACTTGCTCTTTGGATTTTGGTACTTCTCAGGCAGCTACTATATAGTGACCTACTCTGCTTTGCCAGGGCAGGTAGTTCTGGGTCTGCACAGAGGCACCTTTAGGCAACTTAGTCAGCCAGAGAGTTCAGACAGCTTCAAGGTTATGCAGCAGCTGAGTAGGAATTTTCAGGAACAGTTTTGGACTTTAATTTTTAATTGCATCCTTTTTTATTTTTTCAGTTTGGCCCTACAGTGAAATTTGATTAAGACAGTACTAAAGGTTTTTCCACACCAACAATTTCACCTTCAAAGGCATTTGCAGCTGTGACCTTAGATATTGTCCCTGTTTCATGTATTTCTCCTCTACTGACAGAAGGAGGAATTCATGTTCACTGTTCATAAACAGGATCATGCCAGAGAACATCCTGACTCTGTGTGCAATCTCTCTGCCTGCAGTCTGTCTGCTTGATCTGCCAACCCTGAATTTTCAGCACCCCACCTGATATGAAAAGGGGCAGATATTAGTTTATCTCTGAAATGAACTGCTGAATTAACAACTCTCTCATTGAAGGGCCACAAATGGAAATGAAGGGCTAATTCCCCATGCTGGTGGTGCTCAGCTCTGAATGATGTGGCAGGCGCTCTGAGCAATGTGTATGATATTCTTAGAAACCATTTTGATGAGGTGTCGTTACATCAGCCGGGAGCAAATGCAGATGAAAGACTCCACAGATAACAAACCAGAGGAATTTCCTTCAGTCCGGGGTTCATGTCCTCATTCAGAAGTTGGATTTGGAATCTGCTTGTCCTGGGTGTCATCAGAGTACGTTTTGAAAGCACGCACACAGCTGTCCAGAAAATCTGAGAGGATTGCTGGCCAGCTCATTTGTCTTTACAGGTTACATCTGGCTTTGATGAGCTGCACATACATGCATATGATCTTTGTCCAGGTGGACAAATGTCTAGTTTAATATTTAGCAATAGGTCCTTCATAGCCTTTCAGTCAAGGGCTTCAGTTACATATTAATGGCACAGGTCTTTGTGCAGGTTCAAGAGCAGGAACATTGGAACATACTGGGGTAGGGAATGTTTTGGCTCACCATGTCAGATATAGCTGTTGGCCCCAATTCGGCAATTACTTCAGTGTCCGTGTAATTTTAAGCACATAAGTAATTCCAGTCAGTCAGGCTTGTGTTTAAAATGCATTGCTGACTGGGGAATTTCTGGCTTCTATAGCTGTTCAAATCTTGGCTCTCAAAAGTCTTTCTCCAAATTTAACAACGTTTCTTCTTTACTCTCTCATGGTAGAAAACTGGTAGCATTCTTTGCTCTGTCAGCACAGACAGCAAATCTGCTTTAGCTTCCATCCTGTGAGACTCTGTCATTTATGCATTGGACAGATACCTTGATGGGAATAAACATGTAGTAGTTCACTTGAGAGGCCATGCAATGTGGATTGTTGAAGCTGAGACTTGTTATTTAGGTTGAATGAAAGCGCAACCCAGAAAACTGGCAAAAATTTTACACACACTTGTACAAAGTTGGGTGCTTATTCCACAAAGTTTAGAAGTAGGGCAGTACAGGAGCCAGAAGATGTATTGGAAATGGAATTGCTTTTGCACCAGGATTGGGAGAGAAATGTGTAAGCTCCTTTGAACTGTACATGAAGCTACATCAGCTCCATGCTATACATGAGATAAATATTGTTCATGGCAGTGGGGAGAAGATAGAGCAGCTTAAATCTTAAGGGGGAGGAAGGACTGTTTGGGACATTTGTAAGTAAGGGAAATATATTTAAATCTAAGGTGCTATTCCTCGTCCTGATTTTTTTTTTTTAATGGTTCCTTCACTGTGTTGCACCATAACCTGTACAAGTGAGGGAGTTTCTTCTTTCTTCTGGAAAGTGATTTTTTGTATATTTTTTTTTACTATTATTCACTCATACTAAGAAATGTCTGCAGGCCATCAGTCATTTTCCCTTGGCCGTGGAAGAATGAGCCTATAATAGGAAGTACTGCCCTACAGTGTAGTCCTTTCTCTTCCTTTTTAATCACATCTCTCCCTTGAAGAGCAGAGCCTGTTCAGCCTGGCCCAGGTCGAAAATGGGAGAATGGCAAAAGTAGATTTCCTTTAGAAGCTTTTTTTTTCCATTTACAGCTAAGTGTGTAATTTCACATCAGAGTTGGTCTAGCTAAATGAGCACCTTGGACACCACCCTCCCCACTACATCCTAGCTGACTTCCTCATCTTCAGCTCTTCCTCCAGCTGGAAAAGCCACAAGTAGCTGGGGGCTTCTATCAGCTGTACTGACAGAACTACAGTCAGCAAATACACAGCTGCTCCCAGGTGCACCCCGAATGTCTCCAAGCAAAGCAGCAAGAAGTGGGATTCAGTTTATGACATTTTTTTCCTGGCTACTGTAGAATAAATAGGAGCATGAAGCTCGGTGGGCTGCATCAGACAGCCCAGTGAGGTTTTGCTCTGTCCCTTCCTCAGCTGTGCACTTGAGGCTTCTGTTCATACTTCAGAGCAAGGATGGTCTGAGGAGAGGTATGTGTAAGGGTCTAGAGTATGTCTGAGACTGTGCTCGTGGGGAGAGGTGGAACTGACAGAGGGGTGATATCAGCACCTTCTAAAGCCTCAGAAGGGATATCATGTTCTTTAGATCTAGAGAGAACCAGCATCTTCCCCGATTGCCTTGTCCCACTGCCAGGGTGAGGCTATTACAAGGAAATGGCTGGTAATAGGAGGAGCTGCAGAAGGGCCCCAGGAGCCCAAGCAGGTGGTACAGCTGGTGATGACAGGCTCAGTCTGTGGGAACAGTATGTGTGCTGGAGATAGCCAGGGAGAACCCATTTTAGCAAGAGCTGGGCAGACTCACAGTCACATGGCTCTGGCTCAGCTGTACAGCCTGAGCTTTAGGAAGCTGAGAAAAATAAGTTTTCAGAATTTGCATATTGCAGCTGAGTGACTCCACTGACTCCATTTCCTGGGGCCAGCTAGTTGTTCTCACAGTCCTGTTTCTGCAAGAATCACAAAATGGATGACGACCCCCCGCCCCCCCCCNATTGGTGTGGAAATTGGGCAAAGATTCAGCTTGAGTATTTGATATGAAGTGTTCACTTCTGGCTAATGCTATTTCTGTTGCATCCCTCCTTCAGCGCATGATTTAAGAGAACTGTCTGAGAGAAGGGCACTGCAACTTGCTGACTCTGTGTTACCTCCTGCAGCATTTTGAATGCAGCTTAATTCCCCTGTGAAAAGAACTGATATAACCAATCCCCATGAACTCTTCACACTTGACAGAAACACAAGTGAAGAGGGTGATCCATAATAATTAGGAAATTAGGATCAAAAGCAGGCAGGCTTAGCCCAATCTGTTTTGCTCAGGGGCAATACTGCAGCTTATAATACACAACTTAATTACTAGAGAACATCCTTTCTGCAAGTGAAGGCAGTTTCCAGAGTGGAAAAGCTGCTATAAATACAGTTCTAAATTCTACTCAAACTAGGTTAGGAGAGCATAAGCTTGAGTAGTATTTAAAAGAGTAGAAGGAGAATGTCATGTAGTGTTGTCCTATTTCTGGCATTGCTCCTCAGTGGAAAGGCCATTGTCACCGATCTGCCCTCATGTGTCATTCAGAAATAAGAAATCAAACACAAGATAGAAATGATGGTCCTTAAGATCCCTTTCCAAACAAAAGTGGTTGTCCTACTTAAGGGCAGTGGCAGACATCTTCAGCTCAGCTGCAGTTGCTCTGTCAAAGGCAGACTGAGCTGTGTTTGTGTGGAGTACTTTTGTGTGTCACAGCTACTGTGTTAATAAAAGTCTAAACTGCAGAAGAGGTTAATCCCCACACTTTTCTGCTTTTCCTCTTACTTTATACATGTACTCTACAGGCTCTGTTCAGTGGTGCTAAGATTCACAGAATGGAGGTAAATTTAAGATTTAAGGGTTATCTAATATATTGTGTAAGAATAGTCTGACAAATGCAGAAGATATCACATATCTTAGCATTTGTTTCCCTTTGTCTCATACAACTCCCAGTTTCATTGAGGATTAGATGTCAACAGCCATTACACAGCAGGGAGTTAATTACAGAAGTTACTGGGTTATATAATAGTATAAAGATTTCCAGACTCAGTAAGTCATATCTCTCATGACCAGGATTTTTTCTGGCCTTCTGGCTGTATAGTCTATACTAAACTTTTTTTTTTCAGGGCAGTGATAGAAGTAGTTTTACTGAAGGAATTTTAGCACTGAAGTTCCCTACTATCTGATGGATTTTTCCAGAACAAAACATTAGCTAGAGCCCATTGCAGTTTGTCATGTTTATATCTTATCCTACTCTGAGAGTGGTGCTTTCATTCTATGGCCATAAAGTAATGGGTACTTCTCTGCCTCTAAACTCTCTCAACAGAAAAGTGCTTAAACATTTTATTTCTGGATTTGCCTTTTTTTCCCTTTGTGGGATTGGGGTGAGGGGCATGGAGGGGTGCGAGGGGGTGTGATTGCATTATCAATTGTTTAATATTTTGCCTCATAGAGTGCAGGTTCTTCAGCATTTCAAGACTCTAAGAGTAATTTTCCTCTGTGTGCCAGGTAATTTTTTTCTCCGTGCTTGTTGGAGTATGTATTTTCTGCTGTTGTCTGGTATCAATATTTAGCATGTTTGAATAGAACAACCTAAGCACCTAATGTACACATTTGAAAAAAAAAATCTGAACTGAGAAAAAGAAAAGCAAGTCAAGGTCTCCAAGCTGAATCTCCAAATTATGCTGGTGATGTTGAATTTGAGCATCACTGTGTCTAATTGTTTAGCTTGTGGTGGCCACAGCATAGTCCTGGTCCTTGAGTTAGGCACCTGTAAGTAAATGTGATGCAGAGCTACTCAAGGTGCTTTAGCATGGGCTAATTTAGTTGCTTTTCAGGGTGGTTTATCACACAGAGTGTTTTATACTCACAACAGTAGTGCTTACTTGCATTATGCTGCCTGTGACTGGAGTAAGTCTTTTGCTTTCTGTTGTTCCACTTCTGTATAAAACAAATCAAGGTTCTCTGGACTATGAGGGTGGAGCATAGGAATTATTTACTAGCTGAAGGGCTTGGACACCCACTTGGGAGGTAGGAGTTGTTGGTTCTCATTTCTGCCCTGTTTCTGAGTTCAGTGTAATCATCAAATACTCTTGCTTATTTCTGCCAGAGTGACTGAAATTTGCCCATTTACAAATGATAGCATGCAGGTCCAGTCAGAATTAAGAAAGGTCGAGGCAGATTGCTCAGCAGGACATTTCTGGCAAGTGTCTATGCTGGGATTCTGTGGGCCCTGAGTATAACAATATGCACAAGGCACAGTTGGAGGAATTAGGTACATTGTGAACAAGATTTTGCCCATCTCCTAGAATTTCATGGTTGTTATTTGACTCTGACCATGTCCTGTAGTTTGACAATGAGATTAGAAGGTGTTTTGTAATTCTGAAAGGCAAAGATTTTGGAGGACAGATGAGATGAGATCATATATCTTTGCCATTACTTTTGGCAGTATTTTGCAGAATTATTTTGCATATGAATTGTACCAGCCCTATCTCTTTTTCAGACTTTCATTTCAGTGGGTACATGTTGAAGCTGTCAAAGAAGTCAAGAAGGTGTATCAGAGGGCACAATCTTGTTATGTATCATTTTATGAACAACCTCTTTGATTATTTACCTTAATGGTGATGCTTGTGCTCTTCCAGAGACCATTCTTCTTCACTTGGTAGAGAGCAAAATACATATCACAAAATAGTTATGAGTAGTTGCTGCAACCATGAGTAAATAGGTTTAGTTCTTGCTCCATAGTGCAGGAAATTTTGAAAAAGAAAATAGTAAAAAATATCCCCAAGTGTTTTGACCACTCAGGCTATTGGATAGAGAAGGAGAAATACACCTCTGCTCTCCAGTATGTGAAACATGATAAATACGTTTCCAACTGCTTTCTGTATTAAGGCCTGCAGGTGAAGAAAAATACAGGAGAATCTAAGTAGATCTTGGGTTATTGAACAATTGTGAAGCATTACGACACAAATGGGTTTATACATTCCTGTTCACATAACTATAGGCCCAAGCAATGCTAAGGCAGCAGCTCAAAGGGGATTTTAGGAAGTTGGTAGCAAATAAATATCACTCAAGCTCCTAAATGGAGACCTGGTTTTCCTGATCTAAACCCAGGTGCCTCCCATGGTACTCAAGTAATGGTAGGCACAGACACACTGGGAAGCTCCTGTGCTCTGGGTGGGACAGCACCAATTCTGTCCCAGCTGTTGCCAAGGGCCTGCCATATGACTTTATACTTGCTGATAGTTTATTTCTCCTTCAAAAACAGGAAAAAGGGGGGATTTCTGGACCTTTATCATGTTTCCTTCTCTAATTGCTGTATGAGCAGTTTGTCACCCAAAATAAACTGCAAAAACTTGCTTGCCCCAGGGGAGAGAGAGGATTCATTTGAACAGGCATCATCTGTGTGTGCAGCTGGTGCATTCAAATTTGTCCTGTGTTCATAATCGAATTGTGTTTTTCAAGTAACTTGTAATATTTTTATAAAATGTTTTATAAAAACATTTTATCAAAACATAGGTTTCTTGATTTAAAACCCATTTCTTGGTTCATCCCTGGGAGAGAATGCAGCAATTCTGCTCTGTGCTCATGCTGTTTATCTTTTGCTAAACAGAGGAAAGCAGATTATGGCTTTTAAGAGCTAAGCTTCAGCTTTTCTGCAGGTCTGTGTGAGGGGGAGCACGTTGCTTTGGTGCCTTGAGTGCAAAAATGTTTAGCTTGGGAGCACGTCTAAATAAGTTTAATACACTTCCACAGTCACATAGGTGATTATTTTAGTTCAGTTTAAATTTGCCAAAATAACAAATAGCGAGCAGAAGCAAAAGAGGCCATGCAGTCTTTTGTAAGGTGCACTGGTTTAAATTAAGTTACTGCAGCCTTTTTTTGATGCAGGCCAAGGCTGAGATAAATGCTGTTATCAGCTGGAGAAGGGAGTTGTCAGTATCAGTGTACCTTGCCAGCAGCATGGCTGACATTATCAAGAAGGGAAGGATTGGGGATTAGAAGGTTCAGAGGAGCTGCACTTCTTCCCACAACTGTTCTCTTTAATTGAGGAGGGGCTAAACTCTGATTTTTGTTCAGATGGACTTGGAACATTGTACAGTGAGAGGCTACACTAAGCAATTAATTGGAAGGTGTTTTTAAGAACTCCCTTCTCAAATTTAGCTCTGAAGTAAGAAGCCCACGGCTTCTCATACATTCTCATTCAGTCCAGGAATGAATATTACAGATCACTGCCATGTAAAAACACTTCTCCTGGCACAGCACTCAGACCATTCTCCTGAAAGTTATGGTTACTCACTACCATTTGAAACCAAGTCAGCCTGTAATTCCTAGTGCTGATACTTGCAGCAGGGCTCTTGAGCTGCATTTATGTAGACACTGAAAGAAAGCAGTGACAGACCATGCACTATTCTTGAGGCTTTCACTTGCCCTGACATAGAAGAATTCACATTTTTTCAAGAAAGTGTCCTGTGGCATTCCAAACAGCTGTAGTGCTGAGCTTTAATTGTTTCCTATTCTTAAAAAATTAACTTTTACAAACTTCTGTTGCAGTGCTTTTTTTCTTTTTTAACTGATCAGTCTAATTTCTGCCTGCAACCACTGTTAAACTGCTAATAAAAGAGTGCAATATGTTAGCCAGCAACTTTTCTTTAACTCAGAGAAAATACTTCAGCATTTTCTTAAGGCACTTGATTCTTTCTTTTCTTAAGGCACTTGATTCTACATTCCCAGAAATATTTCCATCATATATATTTTTGTATTTACATTCCGTTTAGCATAATAAATACCTCTATAAGGTGGCTCTTCTATTTTAGAGAGGATACATAATTGGACCATAAACTTGCATTATAAAATAACTAGAAAAGACAGTTTGTGTGCATGTAAAGTGTGTCTTTGCTTAACCTTATCTAGTAAACAGTTTTCCAGTACAAGATTTGGGGGTTTTGTATCTAGTTTACATTCCCATAACGTATATCCCAAGATTTCCTCAGCATGTGCAAAGGATGACAAATATCAGTACTTCATACAACTATATTTAATAAGTTATTACAGAAAAAAATAAAGTTCAAACTACAAAGTTTAAGCAGTTGTAAGCAATAGCAGCATTGAGCTCCATGTTTAGTCACAGTACTGCAGTTCCATACAAGCATTAGTCCAAGCCAAAAAGGAAGAAGCCTTGTTAGAATTACTAGCAAAAACAATCTAAGAGAACATGTAATAAAAGATACAGTACATTTAAAATTAGTTGAAAAACAAGTACAGAGATCTTAGCTGTGAATGCTCTAAAAGTTATGTCCATTAGTTTGACAGTAAAATTACAAATATCTAATACTTTATACCCCAACAGAACTACATCCAGGAAAGAAAAAAGAGCAAAAATTATCTCTTGTTAGCACCCTGGTTTTCTACTTACTGATGAACTTTTGTCATGTAAATTTGAGTGTGTCAGACTTATGTGACCAATGTGATTTCTGACCAGCTACCCATTTGGGGTATAGAGTAGTCACTAACATGAATATAAAATACTCCGTGGTATGATAGAACACTATAGCAGCAGAGATTAAGAAGTTTGTCTGTTTAAAAAAAAAGAAAGAAAGGAAGGAAAAGAAAAAGGGTTTAGCTGACATCATACAAACCAGCATAAAAGCAACTACATACAAGCCAGATTAAACAAAAGAGACATTTCTACAAATCTGTGACTAATCTTTCACTCATACCTTGCAAGTAGAGATGTCACAATACTGAAATATTAACATGGGAGCTTTTCCCAGTTAAGCGCCTTTTTTTTCTTTTTTTTTTTCTTTTTTTTTTTTTTACTACTCTAACAGATAGTGAAATCAGCAAAGTTATTTGCTAACTGCATATTTGCAATACAATTTGTTTTAGCCCATGCCTTGCTAGCAGGCTATAAAATACAAGCATGTCGGCAGAAATATAAGCATAAACTTTGTACCACTTAGCAGGAATTTTTTATTCCCTCTTCATTCCTTAATCTCCTTTGTTTGCAATTTGCGTACATTCCAACCAGTAGTACCTAATTTGAGTCTAAATTTTACTTCACTATTTGATCTAGTCTATACATTACTTACAGAACTGAACACACAGAGGATACACAATAGACCAACTCTGGGCACATTTCTTCCCACAAGTCACGGACGAGCCACTCTAACACTCGAGCAGAAGTCTAAAAGGTCATCAGCAACTTGTGGAAGCGAGAGTTTTGTCTAGAGAAAGTCATTGTATGCCCTGTATACGCAACACCAGTTTTAGTCTGGATTGTTTCAGGTGCCAGAACAGAGTCACTGGCTTCAGGAAGGGGTTTCTTCTGGCTGCATAGGGAAACAAAGGTGATGGAAATGGAGGTGAAAAGCATTTTGATACTGGCCCTTGGTATTGCCACTACAAAAGAAAAAAGGACAAAGACACAAGAGAGGCAGAGAAGAACGGAGAAAGACAAAGAAGCTGAACGGATGTTCAGACGTGGTGGCAATATGAGTTACTGCATTGCTACCAGGGGATGGACAGAGTGTTTTGCATTAACTTGGCAGCTCCTACCCACGTGGGGTGGCTAGGTTAGGAAATGCTCTGGGCACTGACAGTCTACTCCATGCTGCCACTGAGAAACGCATGCAGAGAGGGACTCGTGCAGGAAAGGGGCAATTTCGTTAAATAAATAACATGGTGGCAAAATACAATGAAGAATATACATTTTAGGAGGTTCAATCTAAGGCTATTGAAAAGAGTTTATTGAGTTCATGACAAGAAAAGTAATGAAGAATTATGCTGAATGGGCAGGGTCAAAAACCCATTGTTCAATAGATTTAGTTCCTTATAACGGCAATAGTATTTCATCAACACTGGTGGTGTATAAATCTAGACAGCGAACTGGTACTGTGACATCCCTATTATCTCCCTAAATCATTTTGATAAAGGAAAAGGCTTTTCAAAATATCACGTTTTTTCTGCTTCATTCTGTCATTTTATTGCCCAATTCTTTGTTACAATTTTCCAATCACTTTACATAACCAACCATTTTCATCATTGCCACACTATTGTAAACCACATCAGCAAGTTAATACATAAAGCTTTGCATTTCAAAAAACTAGACACTTTAGTAACAATATTACAAAGATTTTAGCTTCAAAAATAACTGAAAATGAAAAAAATAAACTTTTAAAGAATCAGCATCATAAAATTAATTTATTCCAAGTAAAAATACAAAATAATATTAATGACATTGACCAGATATGAAAGTCTCTCCCAGAAACAACTATATTAATGGTTGAGAAAGCACTCCTTAAAGAAAATACGAAATAAAAATGAAAAATATGTAAATATGTTTAATTTTTTTCTTAGCAAAAAATCTTTCTAAAAATAACAATGAAAATTTGTCTCAGTACAAAGGCTACATTACTATTGAAAAAATACCAGCATGAAGAAAAGGTACATATTTGACAGTAGAAAAATGATTTTAGTGAATCACAATGTCTAAAGTCTGCAATGAAAATAAATCTGCAATAAAGATTTATGCCTTTTTTCTTTTCATTTTTCTTTTTTTTTATACAAACAGTACAAACAGTATTGCACATAACAACAAATAGTCGAGGTTAGGTTAGCCTTCAAAAAAATCGACTAGTTCAAGTCTCACATCAGAAAAGGCCACAATAGGACCTGTTGTACCCAGGGGCTTCTTAGTCAAGTTGCAGTTCAGAACTCCATATTTTAAAAAATAACTTTTTTTGAAGGACCCTCTTTTAATATAACATATTAACAACTCAGGGGCACATTCATTTACAAAACAAAAGGGAGCATGTCATAATTTAATAAACTAAAAAAAGTTCTCTTTAAAAAAATACAAACAGAAGAACTCTCACAATTCTGGTCAGTCGTGCATAATCACACTTGATTATAAATATACAAATTAAGGGAAAATATTTTTTCACCTTCTATTCACAACTTTCAGCACCAAATGGAGTTTGTGTTTACACCTGTTCTTTATGATGATTTTGTTTCAGATTTAATCCAACATTATGCTATATTGTACATTTTCCAGCTTCTCTCGCTCTCGCTCTCTTTCTCTCTGGGAGTATTTTTCTACATGAAAGAGGGGTATTTCTTCAAAAAGGTTTACTTCTTTCACATAATTAGGTAGACTTCTGTAGGTTAGCTATGATCTTTAATATTACAGTTATAAAGCTCTAACTTCTTCATTTTCAAAAAAACTCAAATAAGCATGAAAAAAATAAAGTTACCCATCTGTTAAATCATTTTTCTTGCAGAATTAAATTAATATATATTTTTCTGAATAAACTTACTTAGAAAATATCATTTTCTTTCCTATATTTCAAAATTGAGGTATTGCAAAAGATCATGTCAGTCAGAAAGCATGCCTTTTTCTTTAAAAAAAATCATCAGCCAACTGTTGAAAACTGTCTAGATACAAAAAGTAGTGCATAACAAAATGTCTTGTACAGATGAAAAAAAACAGAAAAGACACCTGGGCTGGGAAAAGCAATATCACAAAACCGCCCAGAAGTAACTTCAAAAGGGATAATTATAATAAGCATTTTAAACCAGTAAAAAACTATTTTTTTTTTCTCCAAAAACAGAAAAAATCCTTTCAAAGCCAATACTTGCAACTAAACATTGGGAAAACCAACTTACTAAATTAGACACAAAGAAGGACGTCACAACAAACAAAACCCAGAACATTTAAATCTACTATGCGGTGTCATATCCAGTCAGATTGTCCCCAGAACTGCAAAAACAAAGGAGGAAAAAGAAAAAAAAAATAGTGTACACATTCTCACAATCATTAGTATACCAAGTGTGTTTATATTTATATGCTATCTGCAGCCCCATAGTACATGCTAAAAAAATGTCCACTGTGTTAGCAGGTCTTAATTGTATTCAAGCTTCACAGGATACATCCAGGGATTAGAGAGATAACGCCACATCCACAGAGCAGACATCTCATGTTACTTTAATATGCAGACATTTCTTTAGCACCACTTTGTTTCCTAACTTCCTTAAATGTGCCTAGGTTATTAGTTTGACAGACTATCTAATCGGTAGTGTATGTACGCCAGCATGAGCTCTTTGGTTTTCTGGACAAGGTCTGCAGCTACGTAAATGATGCAAGCATTAGGAAAGAGATTGTAACTAAGAGCTCATTTCTGTTTATGTACCTGTTATGAACTGTCAAAAATGTGTTAATGTCAGATACAGAGGCTTTAACAGTTAAGTTTGATCACAGTACTAGACATAATCACTTTACTATATAAAATAAATTGCACGATATATAACAGAGCACCGCAAAGTACTTCATCTACCATCCACAAATTTGTTTTAAGAATATCCTACAGCTAGTTTTTATATTTGTTGTAATATAGGTCATTCTGTAATGGGCTGATCCTAATTTCAGAAGCATTACATTTACTGAGGCATGCCTTCCTCCAGTCAGTAATCAATTTTTTTCTGTTACTGAGCATTTTGTAGCCTACGTAGATTCATAATTTGTGCATTGTGGGCAGGTTTTATATTAGACATATATAAAATTTATTGCATGCAGCAACCTGATTAAGTAAACATGCAGTCAAAAAATATTGACCTTCCTTGGAAGCTTTTCTGTATGCTATACTGATCTCCTTTCAGCAGCCATCACTATTTTAATCACATATTCATTTTTAATTGATACCCTAGCCTGAATAGAGTATTATGGTATTAGTAATACCATTTTAATAGCAGCAAAAGCTATTGCAGCATACATTTACATAACACTAAAAGACCTAACAGAACAAAACAAAAAAAAACCAACAAAACAGAACAAACAAACAAAAAAAAACCCCTCAGCAAAATAAAAGAAAAAGTCTGATCCAGCTTATGAGGTATCATCCTTACAAGTCAAAATCGAGAGCAACTAAAGGCTTATTTTCTTTAAGGGTTATTACTATTCTAAATGACCCAAACTAATGATTGCTGAATATCTGTTTAAGTTTTTGCTACATCTGCCACCTACTTGTGAATATTACCTTTGGTAAGTCATCTGCTAGGGGCAAGTCTAAATTTCTGAAAATAAGTGCATGCTCCAGTTTAAAAATAAAAATAATTATAATTACAATAAAAAAATCTTCATCACATACACATCAGCCCAGTGAAGACTGATGAGAATGGCAGTCTACATAATGTCACTAGTGACAAGTCTTGTGTAGGAAATTAAGGTACCAAGCAGATGTTTGTGTGAATCAAAGTGCAAAATCAGTACAGTTACACTCTGCCGGTTTGTATTATACTGGACACTGAGTTCAGTAATGTGACTGTAAATAATAATAATAGTAATAAAAAGACCCATATCTTCATTAAAGTCGAGGACGAATGCACAGATTTCCAGAACACTAAGCCCTGAGGCAGCGCTCTCTTTTCACTCAATTTTATTTACTCCAGTATTTCTTGCTGGGTGCAGCCGGGGTTCAGCTCCAGCGGAACGGGACGTGGCGGGGCCGGTCACCTCCCTCCTTTACCAGTGGTTTGTGGAACTCCCGCCCAGCACGAGAGTGTATGCTGGCCCAGCAGTATTCACAGTAATACTGCAAACAGGTAACATTGGCACAAAAGAATGGAGCAAATTTTCCACCACAGCGAGTGCCCTGGCATTCGTCACACATCTGATCATCCAGCACATATGGCTTCACTTCCACCTGCAACAGGGACAAGAAAACAGCTGTAATAATGGTTCATGGTTTTGCTAAGCAACAACACAATACCCAACATTTTAATTCTTTCTGGCTCTACTGAAGGGCTTCAACTGATGCCGGATTAATCCAAGAGGTTGGTAGGTAAATTTTCATACGAAGCGCTGTACCTGTCAGAAAATCTCAAGAAAGAAGGGTGTGCCTTTGTAACTGTTCAACATTCCTTGGAAAAGTTGGGTCTGGGAAAGTACTAAGATGGAAGTACAGTAAAAATCTCCAAGGATTTTCCACTAAGTAAGCTCCAGGAATCTGAATAGAGCTGTTACAGAGGCAGGCCATGAGAGCAGCATTTAGGAAGAAAGCTTATAACAAAATTATATTTCTAAACTTCAGAGGTCTAGTGAGTTTCAGAGGTTTTTTCCCTCAGAAGATTTTTTTTGTCTCTTTGTTTTTTTTCATGATTTGCAAAATGTAGGACCAGACTAATAAGAGATTCAAATGAAACAAAATTAAATGCACTTGTATTAAATACTCTCCATTTTGTTGGCAAAAATCACTATATAAAGATTTTTAGCTCTTGAGGTCTAATAAAATTTCATTGGAGTTACAACTAGGGCCTTGCCATCAATTACAAATAGTCTGGAGAGCTGCTGACTTTAGTCTTACAGTCAGTTGTAAGCAACGTGGGTTGGAATGCCTTTTGTTCTTAAAGCATTTGTGCCAAACACAGCAGGACTGATGCATGATTAGGCACTGGCAATAATGCTATTACAGACATTGAATATGTTCCTATGAATTGTGTCTACACATTTAAATTGAGTGTTCATTCATTACAGGGAAATCATGAGTTCATGCATGTCTAATTCTTATGGCTCTCTGCTGCTATGTATAAAGTGGCTTAAGTACAGTCAACTGCACTAGAAAAGATAGAAAAAATTGAAGTATACATTTATTATAAAAAATTTTGCTGTAACTGTGCAAGTATATATAGTGCAATTTGTATATTGCGAGGAAAACCTGACTCTAGTAACAACACTTAAATACACAGATTTAAAGAAACACACAATGAGATGTTAAGCTGAAAGACAAGAAACATTCTACAAAAAAGCTTTATGCTGAATTTACTTCAGCTTATCCTGATCACACTTCAATAAATATTACTCCTTTGAAGTAAAGCTTATATAGTGAGTTGTATTTCTTGCCTAAGGAACAGCTTGGGCTGCCAATCTATTTTTTTTAATTACACTGTGCTACTAGTATTGCATGGAACAAGTCTGAGTAACTGCCATTTTGCATATCAGGTGCCATATCACTAAAATTAGAAGCATAATGTAAAATAAAACAGCACTGTCTCAAATTAAATTGGAAGAAAGCAGGTCCAATATCCAGCACAGCTCTAGATCCCCACCTACTCAAATTTTCCAAGCATGAATCGTGAAGGTCTCAAATAGAGTCTCTTTCTGTCTCTCTCTTTCTCATCTTTTCTTGCATTGGTTACTAGTGAAATAATTTTAAGAAAGTTTGCTTTGCAGTTCAGGGATTTGATCCAAAAACTAAAATGTAAGTACTCTCTAGCAAGCATGGCTGATACATAAATCTCAAAAGACTTCAGCGTGTGATTAGGACTCCAAAAATAATTTCAATCTCTCTGTAAGATTCTTCAGACTCTGCTGGACAAGAAATGTTTATGAATAGCCCTGTCTTAGTCAATGTAATATGTGTAAAGCACCATACACAAATTGTTTGAGGACTTATAACTCTATGACCTCAAAACTGACAAGAAGTACAATTCAGATTTGTAAAGACAAAGTCAAAATAGTGTGAACTTTGCAGCTGTGTGGCTTTATATGCATACTGCACATAACAGACACACCCAGTACCTGCTAAACTCACTTCTGAAGAAACCATTTACACCGGATTAAGGAGAAAACAAGAGATCCCTATCAGAAAAAAACATAGCAGCAGTGCATGTCATGTGTCCTTTTGAATAATTCTAAATGCAGAGCCCTCAAAACATGGGTGTTGTTTGTATGTGTAATCAAGAGGTGAAGACAGAAGGTCTAAAGGAAAAAAAAATTTGGAAACTAAATAATGCTTTTTTTTAATGTATTCAAGTCAAATTTCAGTGAATACTGTAACTTCACTCCATATTTGAAAAGCCCTTTAGGGATTTCATATGGACTGAACAAAATCATCTCATTTCTCCTTCTTCTGCCTATCAAGCATCTCTTGGCATTTGGTTTTAGTTAAGGAATTATGAAGACTTTTGAGGTCAGCATTACCTATTTTAATTACAATAAACCTGTGCTTTAGGGACCTCATCTCTAGACGTACACTACTGACAGAAAATGGCCTTATAATAGCAAAACTGTTAGAAGCTACACAAGTAGTCACTAAACTAAAAGCCACTGATGCACAAGAAGCAAACATCTAAAGAAGGAGAAAGAAGCTGGGAAATGCTATAGAATTTGACCTATGGAATTCAAAAGAAAACCAAGGACAAACAAGCTTACAATCAACTGTTTTCTCGGTTTAGCACTAAACAGTTATTTAAGATGTTTAAAGTATTTTTTCACTCTGCTTTAGATGCTTAAATAAGCTTTTAAAAATTGACAAATGTCATCTGAAGAACAGAACTTACAGTGTTCTCCAACACGAGATTTTTTAAATACCTGTACAGTCTGGTAGGAACCATTCTGCTCCATGCTCTTTTACTTACCCGTTTATCAATGTCATTGTGTTGGAGCTGGACAAAGCGAGCACTGATAGCAGCAATATAGCTCTGCTGATTGGAGAAAGCCACTCTGCCAGCACCTTTTGGGTACTTCAGCTCTGGGTCTGTATCAATGCCAGCATAGCAGACACCTCCATATAAACGGTCCATAATCATTGCCAATTCAACTGCAAGAAGAAGTCAATTGTGAAATATAATAGATTTAAATAAATCATGGTGTTGCATTTGGATTGTTGCATTTAAAAAAGCATCATTTGCCTTATCAGATGTGTCTTCCAAAGTCTAAAATTCTGAAGTGAAACACAGATTCATCCAATCTTACATGAATTATAGTAAAATATAAAGGCAAAAATTAGAATCTGTAAAAAGTTGATGTGTCTGAAGTGTGAAAAAATGCAGTTATGCTGTTGAAGTAGGTATCAGATGAACAAGAATTTACAGTATTGCATATTATAACTCTAGTACTTGGTAGGCTTTTTAATGCTCGTTTACATGTAAGATCATTTAGGGATCTTCTTGTTTTTAGGATCTGATATTTTGCCCTAAGTCCTAAGATTCAAAAGATATCAAAGATGTGTTTCACATTTGAAACAAAAATCTGTGAAACATCGGAAGTTCCTGCAGTTAAAGCAAGCCTACACTATAGATGCAATTTAAAATAGTATTTTGTAGAACATTATCTTGGTTGTGCATCTTTTGAAATGGTTTGTTGCTTTTTATGATATTAACAATCATTCTAAAGAAGTTATAAATATCATTCATAAAATCAGACAGGTTGAGTGCATGGCTGAGGACACATACAGACGGAAAGTTAAGGGAAAGAACTGAAGGAAGTAGTAAAGAGGCTGAAGAAAGCAGGGAAGAGCCATGTAAATTGTGCAAGGTTGTGTGGCCACTGAGCCAAGCTCTCTGTAAAACCTCATAGGCCAACAAATTTGTCAGGTGGACAATGCAAGAATTGAGACCTGTACAGGCCCTGCCAAGTCAGCCATTTTCTAGTGCTAATGTATGAAAACACTCTCTGTAGCAAGTTACCATTTAACTACCCTAAATAAAATTTAAACTCACAAATACTGAACATTTAAATTTCCATAGTTGTCCCGAAATTCTCATTAGTAAATTGAATAGGTATATATGTTTGTATAAATGTGTGTGCAGGGAAGACCCTATGCTAATTTGTCCATTTGCAACAAGCAAACCAATGTCTGACTCATTCTACCAAACCAGTAATACTTTTGCTCCAAGGAGTAAGGAAAAACTACCAGCACAATGTAGTGATTAATAGATTCTTCTGCTTTTTAATGATTTGGAATCATCATTTGGGTAGTGATCTCAAAAAGTGACAGTACAGAATAAACATCACTAACACAATTACAACAGTAGCTCCACTAAGTTACTCTTGCCAATAGAGAAAGAATATATGGAATTCCAGGGCAAGGAAACCAGGCAGTGTTCAAGTATCTTAGGAAAAACTTCTGTATCTGGTCTTTAAAGCTGCAAACAAGAAGAAATGGAAATTGTTTGTCTGCTTTGAAGAAGTTACCTATTTAAAGGCATCAGTTTTCAAATGTAATGCATTTCAAATGTGATCTATGACAGGCCAAATGGCATGCAGTTTTATAAAGGCTATCATTAGGAATGAGCTAATGTTTAATTGTTACTATTTACATAATTACCACCTTACAATTGGGCCTTATTTTAAGATGGTGAGGAAAGTGAAATCTGCCAGGAAACCTGGAATAAGAGGAATTTTACTGTCAGCAATTGCTGGGGGATGTTGGTACTTCATCCCAACCTCCCAAAAGATTTAGGATTAGGCAAAATATAAAGTGAGGAGCTGAAGTTCCAGTGGGCTGGAAAGTGGCTGCTGAAGAAAACTGAGGGCTACAAGGAAAGTCTTTCTTCCAGGCAGTGACTGCGAGGCCTTGTCTACTACAGTTTCCCAGGATTAGGATTAGGGTTGAGAGGATGAGAAAGACAAACCATACAGCTGCCTTGGAGTGAGGATGGAAAGAGAGAATAAACAGAAGTGAGGGCTGCCAAAAGATCTGGCTAGGAGAAATGTTTTAAATTGCTTCATGACTTTGTTGTTGATTCACCAAAAATGTCAGAATTTAGAAGAAATAAATTAGAGTTGAGCTATAATTGGGAGCAGTGCTCAAGTGGGGCCTTCAAAACATAATAAGGACTGCCAGGAGTCCTGGGATGAGATAAATTTTTCATCTGGCCAAAAGCTTAGGAGTCTTGTCTATGGCTCTGCAAATAAAAGTGAAGAAAAAGAGCTAAGGGTGACGAAAAAAAATGGAGGGAAGGAAACTGCATTAGGACTAAGTCTGGAAAATGCTCTTCCATGTGAGGCCACCAAGAGACCTGGGTTGGGAGAAATTTTTGTTTGTTTTGAGAGGCCATGTCCCTAGTTCCGTGGAAGAATTAAGGTAAGAGTTGAATAAAAGGGAAACAGAAATCATGGGGCTGAGGTTGGAATTGGTTTGGAAAGGGTCTGGTCTTTGTCTTCTAGTCAAAGGAAAGGGAAACTTGTCTGCACCTCAGCAAACAAATCAGGATTCGGATTAATATGGTCTACATTACAAAAAATCAGCCAAGTTCTAGGATATTATGCAAAGCTGGGGAAAACTCTTTCTACTGGCAATCCTAATTAGTAACCTATTTAAAAGATAAAAAATGTTCAGTGTTTGTATTTTGCAAACAGGAAGATACTCCTCGTCTTACAGAGCAAGCTGTGATTTCTGGAAAACACAGAGTCCATTTTCTGATCTTTTAAAGATACTATTTATCTTTCCTCATCTTTTCTACTTAATCTGCTACATGTCCTACATTTTCCTTCTACTCACCAGCTCGGAGAGGCCGTGGAACTCCTCCAACAAAGATTGTTTTTCTTGGATCCAAAGGCTGAGACCCATCCATCACAAAGTCACTGTCACTTAGGTTCCAAGGTCGAATTTGCACCTGTATTAAGGATCATTTTTAGCAGAGGACCTTGGCCACTTAATTAAAATTAAGAAAAACGTGCCAAATCTTCCTATAATTAGAAACAAAATTTGAACTTCTCAAAAGCAGTAAGTTGGTTTTATAAGAACCAAGACAATTTGAGAACATACCTTCTCTAAGTATCTGAAAGAAGGGGGACAACTCATTTATCACCTCTAGAGGCCAGGCTTGAGTTAAATGTCCTTATCACAAACTCCTAGGCTCATTAATTCCCTGCCCCTAATCGCCATCATAGGAAGAAACCTGTGAAAGGACTTGCAGAATATTTTACCACGTATGTGCAATTACAGTTGCAGTTTGGGCATCTGGCTTTCCTGAAATCACATACAATGATCCACAAATTTAAAAGCACTGGTAGGAGCTGATAAAATTAATTTCTGTGCTTGGATACAGAAGGAATTTGTATAATATGTGAATGCCTATTTCTATTGAGCAGCAAGCAACACAGATGAGAAGAAATCTTTCTATCAAACAGAAAAAAACTGCTTAGAATTTATTTAGATAAAGCTGTTCATCAATCCTTTTTTTTTTTATCCTAGGAATCACACAAACCTGCTCACTGTGCTGCAATCCTGGGTTGTTCATTCATCTCTGCAAGATTTTTAATAGTACTTTAAAAAGGCAGCACACTTTTAATCTTATTTGCCTGCAGTTTTCACCTCATTTGTATATCTCCAAGGCACAAAAAAAAAGAACCAGCATTAAAGAATGTTAGAGATGTTAACAATAAAAACAGGCTACTGTATATCTTCTATTCTGCTATAGCTGTCTACAGTGGTTGATTTTACCCTATAGTTTCTATAAGGTAAATGAGGCCTAAATTATAAATTGATTAGGTATTGAATACATAAAAAATAATAATTATTTAAAAAACTAACAAAATACAGGGGATGCTTGGTGCTATCTGGATCATAATTCAGCAGGATTAAGTTTCTTTCTTTCTTTCATCACATAAGGCTTTCTTTTCCCTCAAATCAGATGAAAAATTACCATTCCATTGTTTTACAGCTAGCACTGTAAAAGGATGCACACTCCTGAAGCATACCAGGAGTACCAAATATAAAAGTTAATTGAACATGGCATTTATCAGAAAAAAGCAAATGTTAAAGCCATGTTATGCTGACACAGGAAGTCAATTCAATGTAACAGCAAGGTCAGAAACAGGAAATGACAAGTAATTAACTCAAGATATTGTTTATTTATTTATTAACTGAAAAGGGTAACAGCAAATGGGTTAGCAACCAGTATAAGTGTCATGGCATAAGCTACTTACTGGTTTATCCTTGATTGTGGGACTTGACACACATAGGTAAAGTTTTCCATCTTCTTCTAGACAGGCATCTATCAGAGCTTGCACAGAGCTTTCTTCCTGGAACAGCAGAAAGGCGTAACCTTGGAAAGGGCACAAGAAAGAAAAGTAACAGATTAACTTATAGAGCATTTTTTAAACAAGCCAGGGAAGTGGGTAAAATATACAAATTACAAACCTGAACAGCTATTCAGGTTGGTAGTTTGTTCACATAAATTAGATTCACTGAACATATCCCCTCAGTACTGATTTCAGAATAGAGACGAGTATTTGCTGCATCTGAGGATCTTTAATTCATTAATTAATTATTCTGAGCAGTGAGAATATAGGCTGGTGAATGAGGGTTTCTATTATCCAACAACTGTATTGGAGCTATTTATCAGTGGTATCTGCTGGTATCAGTGATTAACACCTTACAATGGAGGCACAAAATGTCTACTTACTATACAATTAATAAACTCTAGAAGAGAAGGCTAAGAAAGTGGACAGGTAAACAGGAAAATATTCTATGCATACACACCTAAATATGAAAAAATGTTCACTAAAAACAGTAAGCCCAGTGAAGAAGAACAACATGCTTTGTGCTTTATTATTAATAAAATACCTGCTGTGGTTACTTATATTTAAATAAGGCAGTTCAAAAGAAAGGAGAAGGTCTACTAAAATTGTTTCATATGATTCAGAATTTTGGACTTTAAATTAGCCAGTAAACCTAAGTGTGTAGCATTCAGTGCTCTGCTGAATGCAGCTGCCAAGAAAACTTTCTTGAGTTCTATTTAATGTTGTTAAATCTGCATGAAGAGTTGACCCAAGCAGCCCATGCTTCTTCTACCTGAGAAGTGAAACTAACACAGCACTCTGCACTCAGCAAAGCCAGGTAACAACAGGCTGCTGGATCACTGGAGCTGCCTGGTCAAGAGGACTCCCACAGAGCAGGCACTGCTTCTCTGCTCCACAATCACTACAGCACAGCTTTCTCAATGTGAATATGTTGGGTGTGACCTTTGTAATTTGACTTGTGAGTCTTTTTTCAGGGGGTTTTTAGATCACAGTGAGGGGCTACATCTGTGGTACTTGGAACTGACCACCCTTTGGGGCTACAGTAGATTATATGATCATAATTTCCCCAAACAGTTAAAATTAACCAAACAGAGACTTGTTATTTTTCTCTGGTTGCTAAATTAGCAGAGTAGTCCAAGTTGGTGAGGTTTCAGTTTTCTAACCTGGGGCTAGAGCCTGCCATGAAGTTCAGTGAGGTAAAAGCCCCTCATTTCTCTAGACCTCTGTGAATAAACCATTCACCTGCTGCGGGCAAGGATCCACCAAACACATGGAGGCTGTTTACAGAGCAGCCTTGGGCTAACCTACAAAAGGAGGCTGGACTAGCATGACATGATGTCCAGCACTACTTCAACACCTGGTAACTGCACATCTATTCCAAACTTTTAAGGACTTCTGGTACTGAAGAGTAACAAAGATTACATGAAAATGGAAAATAAAGAAAAGAACTTCAGATAATATTAGGATCATAGAAGTTGATATGGTCAAGAAAGATACCTGCCAAAGTTAAATGTATTTTTACTCATTTTCTAGAAGCACATAGGGATGCAGAAACCTGAAATTCAGAAAAGTGCAGCTTCTCCCCATGAGCAGTTTCAGGCATTGCTACTACTGAAGACTTACCCTCTTTATCACAATGCCACTGTTTAGAGCTGCATCTACTTGTTCATCCAGGAAAACATATGCTTCCATGGATGCACTTCATTTGATTGGAACTCTCTAGCAGAAGATGCACTTTGAATTCACATTCCAGTATAAAGAAATTAAACTGGAAAATACCTAAGCCAAAATTGGCATTGAATAAAGAATTATCACACACTTGGCGCAATTTAGCAGATGCTTAAAGTTGCTTCAAATACCCCAGCATCACGTGCTTTAGCATGTTCTCATATCCATGCTTCACAAATATTGAAACTTTAAAAAGTTTCCATTTTTTCCCAAGAAGTAAAAGATTTGATAAACCTCAAAATTTTAATGCCCTATGGCAGAATTTTGGTAGCACACTGTGGTAGTTTACAGTCAAAGTTTGGCAGTGCTCCTTTCTTACCTGACCACACACTCCAAAGGTTTGAGGGCTCAAGGGACTGCCCTTGACTCACATTCCATAAAGTAAAACAGGAAAGATATTTGAGGCCTCAAAAAACAGCAACCTGACTACAGCTGACTATTGTCTATCCACAGATATTTGGATTCTTGGCAGAGGAGAAGCAATCCAGCTCCTCCTCTGCTGTTGGTGCAACACATCACTGCAGTGCTGACAATAAACATTGGAATTCTCTGGGAAAAGGCAACAATGTATTTTGGTGTAAGAAAAGTCACTACTACTTTTCAAAGGGTGCAGCAGAGGGAGGATAAGTAGAAAATTAATTTCCCTAGTTTATGAAGCCAACCTAGGAGATCCTCGACCCTGAGCTCCAAGATTCATTATTTTATGGAAAGCAGTATAAGAACTAAGCTCCTTTGTACATGTCCTATTCTGACATCTAAACAGTGACACAATTTCCATATGAAAGAGTAATTTAGTCCAGTTGGTCTAATTTCAGTTAACCTTGCTGAGAATAAACTGAAAAATCTGGCATATACACTGTGTCCCACAAACTTGAAACAAGGTTGCCACTTGAAATGCAAGATAGACTTGGAACTAAATAAAGTTGTTACAGTCTGGCAAAAGCATTTTTGCCAGCCTAAACAGTCAGGAAAAAGCTCTATTTCAATTGATATCAATACTGTCATATCTTTTCTAATGATGGGAATCTTCCTGTATTACTGAAAGCACAGTTTGTAATAAGGCTTCAGTAACCTCCTTCTTCAAAAGAACATGCTAGATGGAAAGTGTATTAAGGTACCTATTCTGCCTTTCTAATAAAATAAGATCTTGATATTCATACTGTATGTTAAAAACTGGCATGTTGGTACAAATTACAGGCTGTCATACTGGAGTTTTAGCTACTATTGCATTATGTATGCATTCTGCCCATCTTTCCTCAACGTTATTAACTGAAAAGAACTACTCATTTATCTTCATTATAGCAGAATGTGCATTATATGTATTTGGCATGTGAGAGAAAATAAACTTACTGGCCCTGTGGACACCATTCAGCTTAGCAAGCCACAGCTGGTAGAGTTTATGAGAAAAGACCTAAAGCAAAATATTTCTCAAGAGTTAAAGATTATCCAGCTTCATGGCTGCCATGGCTTACCAGAAAAAGCCTGACTGCATTTCACAGCATTCCTGAAAAGAGCATGCTTACAAAAAGAAAAGGTTTTCTTTTATTCTTCTAAATCTGGTAACACCTTCCTTTTACAGCTCCATGGTTAGGCACAGTTTGGTGCAGTAAAAGGAAATCACTGACTGTGTTTTGTAACCCATGGGAGAAGGAAGGAATGAAGTTTGTTGTATTCGAATTTTTATACGCTGTTCAATTTAAGTGATTCATTACAAACGTGAGAGTAAAGGTTACCTGGACAGTCTCTAGTTACTTAGTGTTACAGGAATATTTCAGAAAGGTACTAATGGAGTGAAAGTACAGATCTCTCACTTAATGAAATCCAGAGCAGACTGAGTTTAATCAAGAGTTTTTCTTCAGAATTTCAATTAATTGTGAATTAGTTCAATTTTATTATAATGACTGAAGGGTACCATTTTATGCTCAACTTGTGAATACTCAATTTAATTAATAATTTAAGTTCTTGCATTTGAGAACAGTAGATAAATTGTTCAAATGCATCAAGCATGAGCTGAATCTTCTGGTACAAAGCCAGCATTTGGCATGCAAATGTTATATAGCCAACAGGGAAGGATTAACCTATTTCTGGTTCTTAGAATCTGGGCTCTTTTCAAACAAAGTGAAATACTGTAATGAAGAGTTATATATAAAGTCAAAGAGTATTTGACTTTCCATGTCACATGTCTGCATATCATCTACTGATTTCGTATGTAATTGATCTGAAATCCATACTTCCCAAAATTCAGCCCACTTGCAAAATCAGATACAGGAATCATAATCTAAGGGTCATGTGTTTTCAGCTTTATAACACTGAGACTGGGTGGCAGAATTAAGAGAATGAAGAGAAGAACTTCCTCTTTACATTGTGCATAGCAAGTCAGGAAAGTCTTGGGTATTCACATACACTGATTTCCTCTGCAAAAGGGAAGGACCACTTATGCTTGTAACAAGCACATCTTTCATCCATTTAGACAGTCTTTTCTGATGTCTTTATAAGCTTCAGGATTACAATAAAATCTAGCATCGACCTCAGATTTCTTATAGAAGTATTTCAATATATAAATCTACCTCATATTATGTAAAAAAAAGGACAATGTAAAAAAAAAAAATGGATGGCAAAGGAAATTAATGTTCTAGTCTAATTTCTTTATGGTTATTTTTAGATGGTTGAGATGGCTTTCTCAGAGAAGTAAATTTAAATAGACTTAACATTTTCATGAAATATATATTTCACTTTTTTTTTTACTTGATTTAAAAAGATAGTTTTGAACTGAATTATAGTTGTATTTACTAGAACTTTTAGAATAAAGTTGTTTTAAAATCCCACAGGAAAGGAACATTTAGAAACAGTGTGAACCAAATTTCTAAATCAGTTAATGTGATGACAAGGGTCATTGCTCAAAGTCACCTTAGTAATCTTATTAGAAGATGCTTTGAACATGAATAAAACACATTTCAAAATCCAAAGATGAAACTACTATTAAAAATTAAACTCATTTTTGAAAAATAAAAATCCGAGGTGTTAAGAAAACTGCAGACTCTCCTTTAAACATTGCAGTGACATGACTGCGTTTTCATAAAAACTTCAAAGGCTTTAAATACTTAAGAAACCTCAAAATAGAAAAGGCTGTAATCTCACTTAGCTACTGCAGAAGAGTGAAATTATATATTAGTCAGGGCTGCAAAGATTAATTTCTTTTAGTCGGTCTAATTTTATATGGCACTGTTTGACCCTGTCAGCTGATTCTTTTCTCTAAAATACAAAGGTGTATAAGAAATAGGAACAGTCTAGAATCTTACAGTGACTCTTCTATTTCTGCACATTTACATTTTTACATGTTTTTCATGAATACCAGACTAAGCCTGGCTGGTGTGATATGTAAGAAATTCCTCATATGCCACATTACAGACAGGTACTGGGGAAGGGTTTGTTTGATTTTAATTAAAGGACTGTATTCCATATCCTCAGTTACACTGAAAAATAATTGGATCCTGAATCTTAATAGCAATAAAATGAAGCATACATGTCAAATGGAAGACAGGAGACATAACAAGAAAAGTCAGCAATGGAGTGGATCATAGAGAACAGCTGAATGAAAACTGAGGTTCTGTATCAGTAGCTTCTGTAAAATAAATTGCATGTCTTCATAATTCCAGACTTATCACTAAATAGCCCACATCATGAGATCACCAAACGAACTGAAACTAACACTTAACCCTTACTAACCATGATCTTACCATAATGTCAGTAACAGAGAAAACAGAAACCTTCTATTTCATTATAAATATTACAGAGCATTTCTCTCCACATATTCAGTTTAAGTGGAAGGAGAAACCCAATCCACCCAAAGAACCTCTGCTTTCTGGACATGCATTATTTGTGGGACATGGGAGAGATGCCCCGATGTTTCCTCAGCAGAAAGGACAGCATTTCTATAGTGCTGCAGTGCATGCATACAGCTAAAGATTTATAAAGTCTTTTCAGTTCCAAAACATGTCAAGGAGCAGAAAGATTTTCTAGCCATCATTACTTTACTTTCACCACTTATGGATAAAAAAAGCCCCAAAAGAACAGTATACATATGCCATCTCAGTTTGTCCTGTAGTAAAAATACTCCCACCCACCTGTATTAAAAAAGAAAAGACTGAAATAAATTACTTTGATTTTTTGGTGGTTTTTTTAACCAAAAGAATATTCCACAGGCATACTAAAGCCTCTCTTTATCTGGCATTTTACTTCTAAACTAGTGTAAAACATTGCAACAGCAAATTTACAATGTTGTCTCCTCTTTCAAAGGTCACAGCCATTTTCAACATCAGACTTCAGAATGCAACATGATCTATAGCAGCTATAAATCAGAATTAAGGGATATAAAAACATAAAAGAAAGGCTCTAATATACACTTTGGTTACTGTAGTTGTAAGAGCAGTCACATGAATTTCATATGATAAAGACTAAATATTTGATGAGGGGGAAGCTATCTTTGTGAAGTTTACTGAGTCAGCAGCATGAAAAAAAGCATTCACACTAGTAAATATAAAAACCCCAACTAAATTCAAAATTGAATTTTTAAAATTCTGATTTTCAAGGGCAATATGCAATGGTAACTGCTCTGGGCAGAGCAGCTCATGGTCATCATCTGGAGGGGGTCAGGTCTGCTGCTGCTGCTGTTTTTATTCTGAACAGATGGCTCAAGAGAGATCAGTTTCCAAGTTTGAACAAAACCTGTTACTCTTCTTTGCAAAAAAATAATTTTCCAGTCCTACTCCAACCAACATTAACACAGAAAAATTCTACAGAAATATAAATGCTCTGCTTGATTTCAGCTTCTATTTCAAGCACAGTATCAGCATGAGGTAAAAAAAAAAATCAGAGGAAGAAAGCACTTGGCCAAAAATCCAGGTTAGCTGGATTTCAGTTATTTTAAATTAAATTTGATACTGGGTTTTACAATAAAAATAGTTTTCACTTTAAATTATATGTTTTTCTTAATATATAACTTACATCTTTCTTTCAAAGAAAGCAAGCAACACTTGCTGGAGCTGTGATACACAAAATATTTGGGACAGCTGTCAAGAGCTTCAAAGTAAAATACTTCAATCAAAAAGAAAAGACACCCCATGTCATTTGCCCAGATGAAGCTAGCAACATATTTTCTGATTTTTGTATGATTGTAACTCTCCTGTGAGCTGTAAAATGTTTCTAAAGGCAGAATGCAGAGCTTCAGCACTAAGCTTTGACTTTCCTTCTTTCAATCAAGTAATCAATTTGTTATTTGCTGCTGTGCTGCTAATAACCAGTTTGAATGTTCACTCGCATGTGGATTGTTTTCAGGTTCTGGTTTGTTCAAATTTCTTGTCTTTTCTTTCTTGTCTTTGTTGACTGTAAGAAAAAGATGCAGAAGGAGGGTTGACAAACCCTCCTTAATAACAGCAGGATTTTTTTTCCAAAACTGGGTTATGTTGAACAACAAATTCCTCTCAAAACCAAAGAAAACCCAAACCTGCTTCTGGTGAGTAAGAGTATGCATGTCCCTGGGAGATCAGAATAGTATATAAAAAATAAAAATATAAGTACTGGACTTACCAAATCCTCTAAAAAATTGTGTGTTTACCTTTATTAATGAAACTGCCCAGCCTCCACTGGCATACATCTGACTACTGGTTACACTCTTGGTATAAGCAGTGGTCAGATACATTGTAGGTCCCAAAAGCAGGTAGGATTTGCAGGGTATGGAGCAGACAAAATCTGCCAAGCACAGCACTGAGTCAGCTGAGGGAAACAGCAGCTCTGAGCTGCTCCAAGCTTTTGAGACCAGAGAGAGGCAGATGCACTGCCTTGGGCAAAGGCACCCACAGCATATCCAGCCCCTGAAATATTCACACTGCCAGTCCTAACCTCTGATTTGAGAGGACACAAGTATAATTAGGGGCATTACCTTTGAGAGATTTATGAAGTGTGTATTCCAATGCTCTTGCACCAATTTTAGATTACTGCATCGTTATTTTAGGGGTAGAATCACTGAAGTGATCCTAGGAACCAAATACATAATTTTATAAATGTAATGCCTGTAGGACTTCATGAAGGACTTAAAGATTTTAATGCATTAAATAATTACAACTGATAGGGAGTGGGAGTAGGGAACAACTTACTTTTTAGATGACCATCAGAACAATGAATATGCTGCAGTGCTAGTACAGAATCTGTCTCTGCACCACCACCTGCAACAACTCCTTCCATTTGACAAAAGTGGTCTGGCTACCTCTACAGATAAACATGGTAAGTTTTTTATGTATTTAGATATGTTCAAATTATTGAAAAAGGGTCAAATGCTTGCTAAAGCACAATAAAACTTGTGGTTTCTTCTATAGGAAAATTGCAATTCTGAAAGAAAGTTAGATCTGTTGAAAGCAACATGAAAGCTGTGAGAGAATAATCCTGCAATGCTACTTCAGAATCAAGTTTGTTCTGCCTAGGCTTGGATGGCTCAAAAATACTTTTGTATTTTGCCTCACCAGATTCTTGTTTTCCCCTAGAAAAAGAAGTTGCAAATGGCATCATTTTAGAGACAGAAATTCTCTTACATGAAGCAAGCTCCTTGAATGCTCTTACATACCTGGCACAGCAGTCTCAAAGACAGACATTTAAAAATCATCATTATCAGTACACCACCAAGAATCCTCAGACATTTAGGACAAGACAGGAAGCAGTGTTAAGAGCTTAAAAAAGGGAGGCTCAAACAAAAGACACCAAAAACCTTAAAGAAAATTCCCTGCAAAAGCAAGCTGAAGTCACACAGCTACAGAAGAGCACATCACTGTGTACTGCATTTTGCCACCACACATTTTGTGATTTGCACTGATTTGAGATTATGCTGCCCTGCTGTGGGAAGACACAGGGACTACAAATCACAGACATGGCCTCAGATGTCAGTGGGTAAAACGACTGACAGTGCATACAGTCCTTGTGTTGGAACACACATAAACAACATCAAGAAACCCTCCCAGAATCACTCTTTGCCATATAATGTAACTCTGGATAGGGAATGTCAGTTTCCAATCTAACAAATATTGTGATCTCTGACTTCAATTTTTGAAATACAAAAATTGGCTCAGCATTTCTTGCTGGACTGTGGTGTTATCATATTTGATCACTTAAGCCAAAGCAGGCAGTTTTCTAGAATAGACTGCTGTATTTGCACAAACCAGATACATTCTTGTGAATATAACTAATGAAACTGGAATTATGATTCCATACTTTCTCTTTGAAAGTGTTCACTCTTGTTTCTCTGGCTGAAACTACAACAGCCACTGCAGTGGCAATGGAATTAACCATGGAAATGGTCTTCATCCATGAAATCAAGATCAGTCAAAAGACTACAACAACAGTGTTCCCATCTAAACAGTACTTTGGAGAGACTCAGGGAAGCTCACACTGTCTGTCCCACCAATTGTTTTTAAATTAAAGCATGAGAATCATTTCATATTACTTTGTGCAACTTTGCTTACGCTGTTTTGTTTTTCATGAGATCTCCCTCACCCTAGTGTCCCATATGGAGCAGTAGGGACAAATGTGCTAAATTTTATCAGTTAACAGGATAACAAACTGAAGAACAGGGAAAACACAAAAGGATCAGACTGCTGCATCACACATCTGAATCAAATGTAAAGCAAAAGCATTCCTCCCCTTCCAAATCCATCCTATCTTCAAGCTCTGCCATGCTTCATTTTCTAACTCTAATTCTCATGTCTATCCAAATGAAAAAAAAGGAAAATTTTTGCATAATTTTTGGCATTTTAAAACACATGGTGCAGTTCTTAGTGATTACTAGAAAAATCATAGTTATCACAAGGAAAAACCAGTAAAGAGTTTTTTAAAAGTTGTTTTAAAGCTAGCAATCTGTTAAAGAAAAAACAACTGAAAAAAATGTTTTTGAAACATTTGAAACAGTTGGCACCATCTGTTTAATAAAAAGGAAAAAAAAATTACTGTAGTTAGCATAAGCATTGCTTAACTCAGCACACCAGCAAATAAGTGAAAACCCCATCAATTTATATTTAAATAAAACATGAATTATCTGGATTTTGCCAGAGATAAATAGACTGTGACATGGTAATGTGCAACTACTTTTGATAGCATCCTTTAATACATACTTCTTTATTTCTCAATGTCTCATAGGTACTCAAAAGATACTTAACCAAAAACCACATTTAATTCCCAAATTCCGGGGTGAAAGCCAAGTAAACACATTATGAACTGGGCATCTGCTTACCCAAGACCAACACATGGCATTTATAATTTTGCCAGTTCAGTTAGTAACATATCCAAACAGATGCCAAAGGAAGTAATCCAAAGACTTCTCAGGCAACGGGAATGAATTAGCCTCATTCAGAGGCAAAGCATTAAAAACCACCTCATGCATGATACAAACATAAAAACATGATGCTAAGCTTTACAATGCACAGGAGGGGTAAAAAGAAATGTTAAGGCAACAATGCAGATGCTCAGACCTAGAAATAGGAGCCTCTTACACACATTGTCAGCTGTTGGCAGCTTCTCTTGCCCAAGTGCACAATATTCACTTTCAGTGACAAGAGCATCCCTGTTTTCTCAGCAACCTAAATATGGAACTCATTGGCAACCAAGGTAAGGTAGATTGTGCTTGATCTACAGAATGATTTTGGGTTTGCTGTTACAATGCCCAAAACTCAAACGCTGACAAAGGCAGACTGCTTTCAGAAGCATGTGATCAGTGTATTCTGTGATGTCAGGCAAGATTCAGTAAGGGTAACAATCCCCTGGAGTATCTGGGAAAACAGGAAAACCTGGATAATACAGGTAGCAATGATGTGCTTGAGGAATATGTTGCAGATACATCTGTGTTGCTGTGCCATCCCCCAAGGTCCAAAATGGCACTGTTAACCTCACACTAGGATAAGCCTGGTGTTACTCACCATGCTGGAGATCCCAGCTCAGCATCATTTCACACACAAACATTTATGTCCATCAGGCCCAGCACTAAATCTGAGGTAATGTGCCTAAGCAGACCTGTGGTGACACCATCCTGCTCAGGATGCCAAATCCAGGAAAACCTTTGTTCAAGCTCAGTGCTGCAAGAATGTTTCTGGACTCCAACTGGTCCCAGTGATAGTTTACATGCCACTGCAGCTAGGCTAATCAAGCCCACCAACTAATAAATTAGCTAATAAGGCCTGCTGGAACTGACTACACATCTATGGCCTGACTTGCTCACTAAACTAACCAGATAAAGCCCTCAGGGGGGCTGGTGGGTGGTGGTGGAGGTCACTAGACTGTAAGCAACATTTTAATCTTTCAGATTTCATGCTTGATCAGATTAGCCATGGCTAATGGTTTCTGCAACATTCTCTTCCTAGCCCTAAGAATATCAACAGAGTGTTCCTAATACAGGGAATTCATGTATTGCACAGCATAGCAAACATTCCAAAATTCAATAAATTATACCAACAAGTAGATACTGGAAATCTGTATTGATTCACTCAGGACTGCAGGGGATGTTACATCACCTGGATGTAACTGAAGAAAGAAAATCATGATGTGAAGCAGCTGTAGCATGAAATTTCACTGACTGTGCTGACCCACGGCATCACCTACTGATGCTGTCTGCCCCAAACCCCTCAGTGAACACTTGCCAAAGCAAACAGACAAAAATCATGAACCTTCCTGAAAGACCAGGCATTGCCCAAAGATCTGACCCTCCAGCAATGGAAAAGGCCATCCATCAAAAGGACACTGAAGTCCATCTGGAGGTGATGATATATGTTCAGAAAGAGCAGGGCTCAATTTTACTGCCTCTGGGGCACATTCAAGGAGGTGAGAGAAGCCTTGAAGGTCAGGCTTTATCAGTGTGTGAATAGACTCTGCATTGTGCCCACTTCATTCCAACAATTAATTTTTCTTGTTTCCTTTCAAGTTTGCTAGCATATAAACCCCAGCTCATCCTCTCTATAATTTCATTTGTCCTTTGTTTTTTTGGACATGTTTTCCATTTGAAGGACTCATATTCAAAATGCCAGAGAATTTACAGACTAGCAACGTAACATGGAAGACAAGTCTTCTCCCTTCATTTTTCTAAATTCTAGATGTATCTAGAAAAATGAAGGGAGAAAACATTTGAATTCATGAATACTTGACAGCTGAATAAGTCTCACTGAATTTTGCACCAAGCATAATTTCAAGTGTCTCTTTTTGTATTTTTTAAGGAAATGTCCAATAATGCACCAAAACAGCTTAAAATAAAGTAAAAAAAAAAACAACAAAACAAAAAAAAAAAAAACCAAACCCCACCAATTTAAATTTTAGTTGAGAAGGAACTTCTGATCAAAATGAGCATTGGAGACACTTTATGTGTTAAGTACTCTATATTAAAAAAAAAAAAAATTAGAACAGATATTCAAACTTTACCCTCTGACTCCTGGAAATAATATTCTGTCTTCTGAGTAGGTGCTGCCTGTATGGGATCATAGTAAATCAAGTACATTTGACCTAGGGAGCTTACCATGACTGTAAGGGAATGTCAGAGCCAGGCATGCAGGATGTCTGATGCTGCAGCCCTGACTGATAACTAAGAAGTCAGATATAAATAAATCTGGAACAGTTGGGATTGACTGTTGTTTAGCACTTTCAGACAGACGTTCAGGGCAACTGGCAGGGGCTTTGAAAGCTGTTTCCTATATTAGAATCATGACAAAAATAGAAGTGAGGCTGCATTCCCTTGTCTTCTGCTAAAATAGATCTTACTCAAAAACATATTACAAGTTTGTCAAGGCATAACTAGTCCACAGTCAGAGAACAAAATCAAAATTGGAATTCCCATGTTAATTCAACAAATAGTTACTTATTGAATTAATAAGGGGAAAAAAATTAAAAAGGGAAAAGAAGTAGAGAATACTAAGAGATAATAAGGACAAGGAGAAGCTGGCTTTTCTACTTTTTAAAAAAATAAGCTTTTAAGTGAAGGCACAATTAGAATTCACTAGCCAGAAAGACCCCAGAGATCTTTAAAAATAACATTAAAAGGGAAAAGCATATATTTTATCAGCCGTCCTTAGGAATATTGCAGGGGGGTTGAGGTTTGGGGTTGTTTTTTTTGTTGTTTTTGGGGCTGATTGTTTTTAAATTCAAGAACATATGCTGCATAACTGCTGACAGCAAGGCTGAGTGGTGACAATAGAACAGGAAAGGGGAAGCATGTATGGGCCTCTCTTCTGGTTTTAAGTGTCCCAAAAACTTTTCACAGGGCAAGTATTTGTCACAGTGTTATCTTGCCTCCAGCAATTAAGCTTCCAAAACATTAAGTTGGCTTTTATTTGTGTGTTTTTACAGTCAAACTATATCTATCAAAATATTTCAGGATTAGCTAGTTCACTGAATGAACAGCCCATTGTTCTGCCAAAATAATCAGTGGCCTTAATGAGCAATTAAGAGCTTCCAGGGTCAATGAGAAATGAAAATCCTTGCATATAGACCAGAAATTTTGTGTACAACTTCCTGCTACTGTTTCAGATCATGAGTGAACTCAGGAACTACATGCAAAGAGGCACATGTGAAAGAGAGTAGAATGTATTGTACAGAATCAGAGAGACCAGGGTACAGGAAGAGCAGTTTGATTTAGCCAAACAGATTTCCCATGAACTGTTCTTTCTCAGCCAAAGCAGGTCTGCATAATGCTGTGCTGACCCATAAGAGGCTGCCCCACCCCCTGTGCCCGTGGTGCCCTCTGAGCAGAGCCCACTCTGTGCCCCAGTGCCCAGGGTGCCTTGACATGGAGGAGGATCACAGCTCCTGGTCACAGCTCACACTGGAGTCAATTCCCTGCAGAACACTGGGCACCCAACCCAGTGACCCAATCCAAGGGACTGCCTCTCTTATTCCCATGCATTCTGCAACGTGCAAACCACAACAGAATCAACTATGACATTTCTGCATCTTGCATTCTACCTACTGCTGGTAGGTAGAATTAAGGCATAATTCAAGGGTTGGAGGTGTGCTGAAGAAGTACACACAGAGGAGCACATTTCAATAACCAAATTGTGAAATTTTTTCCCATCATGACAATAGATGAAAATAGGCTCATTGAAAAGATAGAAAATGCACCATAAAGAGTCAAAACTTTGCTTTATAATGGATTGCCACATGGCAGATGTAATTTCCTTTTACCAGAACAGCCTTCTTAAGTGTATTTTAAACTAATTACCTTTAGGTGGAAAATATGACTTGCTTTCAGCTTTGTGAGGCCAGTCCACCACAAGAGGTCCAAACCTACGAAAGCTGGCAGTGATCTCATCTACAAAAAAACAAATGAGGCACCTTAGAGAGAACATAAAAACTGACAGTGGCAAGGTAAAAAGGTCTTACTTAAAAAACAAAACAAGAATGGTGAAAACTGCAATGATATCCACAGTAGATGCCTAAATATTCTCTCATCTCTGTGCTGTACATGACTGCTTAAAAGAGTGCTTTTACATTCCACTAGTGGAAGTCTGCAGCAGGATTAAATGCAAACATGATCTATCAGAAGTGAATATGCTTCAGCTGCAGTCTATTTCTAATTATAGCCACAAAGCAGGGTCAGATGCAGCCACATGGGACTGACGGAGGAGCTCCATGTCAGCACGGCTGCTCCTTGCAGCCTGCCCTAGAAAGAGGCTGCAGCAGGTCATGCCACTGTGGGCACTTCACCTTCCTCAGGTCCTTCATGAAATATGCCTTGAATTGCCAAGCTTTTTCTTCACTTTCTAAGCACCAACTTGAAACCACCATGTAACACACATCACAAGCTGTCCTATAGGACAAGTTTGTTTTACATGTAAATCCTTCAGAAAAAAGGATTTTAAATTGTTTTTGAAAAAAATCTTATTTTCTCAGTACATTTTTGAGCATACTTTAAGGAAAGAATTAGTTTAAAATCGTGTCTAATGTGATGTTAGGTAGATGAGAGAAACAAGCATTCAGGAGAAAAGGCAGTGGGGCTTTACAGTTTCTGCATTGCTGTTTGAGATGTGTCCAGTTTCTCTGACCCCATGAATTGCACACCAGATTTTTCAAGCGTGTGGAGACAGAACACACATGTTGTGTACCTGAGGAGCTGAAGGGTAAAGGGTTACTGAAGGAGACCTCTCAGGAAAGAGGATGACAGCTTCCAGGTCACCATGTTGCTTCCTCACAGGACAGACTGGGCATGTATTTTGATTCTGAGTGACCCGGCAATGTGCACATCAGTTGTCCCTGTTGGGCTGCTGCTTCCTACAGCTACAAATCCAGATTACCCACCAGACCCCATACAACAGCCCTGCAACTCTTGGTGTGACATGGGAACTGCATTTGAGGTGTTTGTAAACATAGACTGGCAACTCATACTATTTCTTCATTATAACTGTACCTGGTTTAGGCTTCAGATTAGTAGATTAGAGATCTCCCTCATTTCATTATAAGGCATCCTCAAATTCCCAGTGTATACCCATTGAAGCTAGACAGTGGTGGATTCCAGCTATATTCCAGCCATGAAAAATACACCAAAAACTGTCATAATTTTAGTTTGGGAGTAAGGGTTTGTGGGACACATGCAAGTAGAGCAGATAATGGTTGAGAAAAACTCTGACCATCCTTGCTAAGTAGGTTATTACTTTGTAACCATATTATTACCCATACTATTTGTCATCTGAACCCTGCAAACATGCTGGGTATAAGAGCTGATTATTTAAAGCCCACGGTATTTTGGTAAGGACTGCATTAGAAAGTCTTTAAAGTCAGCCACATCCAAGAATAGGAAAAGACTATGGAGGAGAGACAGTACCCACTAAGTTCCCTTTTTCAGCTTTCCCACTTGACAGTCGTGGGAAGACATGCAGATCAGAAGACCTGCTAGGCAGCCACTTCTGTCTCCATCTCTTCTGATCTACAGCACACAAGAACATCAGGTAAACTCTTGGGTGTTGCAGGGGGTGGCAGGGTGTGTTTGTTCTAAGTAATGCCACAAGCACTACAAGAGACACACCCGGGAAAATCCATTTGCTTCTATGAAAATACGAGCTTTTTAATAGTAATTACATGAAAGCCAATTCCCACATCTCAGCAATGCAAGTGACTCACAGTACCTTCATCAATGTCAGGAGGAAGACCTCCAACAAACACCTTTCTAGAATAGCGCTCCACTCTTTCCCCGTTCTGACAGCGTGTCGGAGAGCTGAGCCCCGAGGACAGCGACTGATCCCCATGGCTGTCATCTAGGAAGCCATCCTCAAAAGGAAACAGTGAAGAGCGACCTGGAACAGATTTTGTGGGATCTATAGTTAATGCTATTTCCTGGAGGATGAAATGTTTCAGTAAAAAACTTTCCCTTTTGCTGTTTTACTTTAACAGAACTTGCATTAAAGAACCCAGCTAGGTGGTCCAGTTTTCCAATTCATATTCATTAATATTGTTTCTATTTTTCCAAGAGTGTATTCCCCTTAGAAGACAATAAACCTAATTCAGCTTTAAAACAAACCCTTGCGAATGGATAGAAATGAAAATCAAGTTATCTGATGAAATTATGTGTCATAGCTATTAGAAATAACCTTTGCAAGATTTAAATTTCAAACCAATTTGAGATTTACACCTTCCATAACAGATCTTGAAGGAATGGTCTCAAGACCCCTCAAGCCACTGCACTGCAGAGCAGGACAGTCCTTTGAGTGCTGTACAGGATCCTGACAGCAAGGGCTGCAGCACTTCCACCTCCAGGGAACACAGGCCCACGCTGAGTAGGGGGCAAGCAGCAAAATAAACATGGAAAAGCTTTGGATTATGGATATTAAACAGGAAGTGAAGACATTTAGTAAACAAGAAAAAAATCTCATTAAATAAACCACAAAGAACTTGCACTTGGAGGAAAACATTAGCTAGAACAGCCTGTCAGCCTGTTTGTTACTGAGTTAAAACATCCTTTCAGTAATGGATGAGCAAAATCAACATAAATGGCTGCTACTCAGTTTGTTAATGAAAAGGAAAGAATTTATTTGTAACCATCTGATGTGATTAACTTGTTGCTATTACTAACAAAGTATACACACATTATCTTAAGAATAGATTTATTAAGAAGGAAGATAAAAAAATATTCCAAGACTGCATATAAGCAACACTTGCCAACTTTGGAATTTGACAATTCCAAATACCTGAGTTGAAAAATATGTCCTGCAATATAGAGAGATGTATAAACAGGAACCACACCTCAACTCTGAAAAGGCTACTTGTCCCCTCATACCATGGAGGATTTCTCCCAGGGATGCAATTATAATTAATTGATACAAACAGCTTATGGGGGGCTGATTACAAATATAAATGTATTTATACTTTTGTAAGTGCACGTTATTAAATTCAAAGGTAATGAATCCCATGAAATTGACATGGCAAGACCTAAGGTTTAATACCATACTGGTATTAAAAGCACAGGAAATGAAGGAAATAAAAACAGGGGCAAGGAGAAAAATCAAGACAGTGGGACAGCAGTCAGAAAAACATATAAACAGAAAATATCAGTAATTGTCTCCAGTAGCAAAGGACAGATTAAAAAAAGAAGCAGTAATCCTGTATAGCAAAAATGAGCTAATGAAGTCAGGAAAGTCAATGACACACAACACCAACCTGATCTTTCATTACAAACATCAGGCACCACAAAGTGTTGATTAAAAATAATATATTGAATGTTAAACAATGAAAGAGATTACAGACAAAAATCCACTGAAGCAAAAATCCTACCATGCATTTACACATCAACATAAAAAATAGGGTAAATGCCACAAACAGAGAAGGATGTAGAGATGCTACCTTCCATAGACTTGCTCTCAGAAATGGTGAATTTAGAGCATAAAACAGAAAAGACTTTTGATGAATACTCCATTAATGGACAAACACGTCATGCACATGTATAAACATATGCATTTCAACATAAAAGAGAACATTTGCATGAGAGAAAAAATACTACAACTGTGTAAAACTATCAAATCAGAACACTCATTGAAAAGAGGGGAAATCTGAAAATATCTCAGAGACTGACATTACTGGAGAGATAAATCATATTTTAATTCCTGCCCATGAACCTATCTTCTTGTAAAAAAGTAAACAAACAACAAACATGAGCCATTAGTGGAAGATGACTTATCAAATTAATAACAAGGTGTTCAACTAAAATACAGATCTGCAGAGGAGATTAAAGAAAATAATAAAAATTCACAGCAACTTAGAAAGCAAGGTATCACCTCTAAGCACCATGTCAGATGCTTGGCAGTCTACAAGCACCACACTCACCTTAAATGAATGCAAATGATGTTCTATATGTTTATAGCTAAGTCAAGTACAGAGCTAAATGTAAGAAGAATTCATTTAAAATAATGGAAAGCATACAGACAAGGGAATAGGGAATGACTGTTCACAGTCTTCTCCAATAAGGGAAAAATAAACTGCATTGAACACAATCAGTACATGCCAAGGCTGAAAGCAAGGCAAACTTCGGAAACCATTGCTACAAACTTTTTAGGATGTTTAAAAATTTATGTAGGCTTAGAAAAGGGAATGAGTAAGAACAGGAGAAAAATGCAATCTAAAGCAATAAATATTAAAACATCACCTCAAGAGACCCCCTGGGCAAATTTCTGGGAGAACATTACGGGAAAGCATCACTAAATGCACTTTTTTTGTAGCATATTCCTGTACCCCTCCCCGGACACCTCTGAGTTGTCAGTGTAGCAAAATTGTTTGGGCTGATTTCCCACAGCAGTGCTTACATCTGTACCTGAAAAACTGGTTGTAAAAGTTTAAAAACAAGGTACCAAGAACATGACTCAACAGCTCTAAACATGATACCTACAAAGAAATGCTCATCTCTTTTCTCAAAGGAAACAGAGAATCAAGTAGAGAACTGAGAGTTTATGGCAAGCCTCAAGAAATGTCTGACAAAACTTCTTCTCATTGCAGATGCTTAGTCACAGTGACAGAATCAAACTCTAATTAAAATATCCAAGTATAACAAACAAAAAAGGAATCCTTGCACAGACTTGCCTGTGGATACATTTTATCTCAATGCAAATGGTAAAAGCAATAATAGAGAGGGATATATGACAATATTCGATAAACGACATATTTTTTAACAGACTGTTGTAGAACTTCATGCTTAAGGTTAAGGAAGCTCAAAACCAACATTATAAAAGTCAAGGTAATGACAAAGCATGAACATCACAGACTTTAATATGAATAAGGCAAGTCAAAATCCCTAACATTAATGACAAGACACACACAAAAATCTACTTGTTAGTATGGAAAAGCCTGCATTTCACAGAGGAAACAAGTCTTGTGGAATGAAACATGCTTCTTGGTAGTGAGAAAAAAAAAATCTGAAAAGCCAGCACATTCAGAACTTGTTTGCCCTGTTTAATCTTCACTAATATTTGTATAAAACAGCCTAAACTACATTCATCACAATTACTTATGCATTATTGTATTTTACAAGTAAACATGAATTGCCAGTAATTTAATTAATTGCCAGTGATTCCTATCTCCTTTACTACTTTGGTGCCATTTGATCAATCTGGAAACACCGGCTACAATCTTAAAATAAAATTAAACAGTGTTCACATGCAGAGAGAGTAAGTTTGTGAGGAAAATCTGAATCTTTTGTTTCAGATTTAGCTATCAAATAAACACTAAAATTTCAGCTTTGAACAGAATCAGAGCAAATTCTTTATTACAAACTGTGTTAGTATGGCCTGTACAGCCTACCACCTCAACTCATACAAATTACAAGCCCTTAGACACTATTGGTTTGTGTGATGGATACATCTGTCTCTAAGGTTCTTCACAAACGTGATGCAAATTCTACATTTGGAAAAGGGGGCAATGTCACCTGCATAGCTGGCATAGAACTTCATGGAAAGGAAGATAAAATTAAGTATAATGCTAAATTACCCCATGCAGATGGCACTGCCCAAAGGTAATTGTTAAAAGCTGCTGTTTTCACTGTTATTTTCTCAAAAACAACCAGTCTGTAAGCTACAGCACAGGACATAACTGCAAGCTGCATTAGGAGCTTGCTCAGTACAGCTGCTGGACTTGCTATTGCCCTTGTTCCTTCATCTCTCAGAAAAAACTGATATGCAGCACTGGATATTTATAAAATACTTGCACTTTGCTTTTATGTTTTAAAGGTTGTCTATGATGAAATACTGTTAAAATGTGCTCAAATACTGCATCGTTTCAAAACAATTATCAATATTCACTATTGGTATTGGTATTCACACATGCTCTATCTGAGGCAATTCAATGTAATGAAATCTAATATTCAGCAAAAGCTGTTTCATGTAAGAAAAAAAGTAATTTTCAAATGCTCAAGGCAGCAGTTAAACATTGGACTTCTACAAAACAAACAAACCCCAAACATAAACCCCAAACCCATCTTTTTTTGGAACACTGTGCATTTCAAGTCAAAAATACGTGTCATGAGAGTCTTTATATTCAGTCATCCTCCAGTTCTCTAGTAATAGCAACACACTTGAAGTTATCAGCTCAGGATCATCATTGCTTTAAGATGCTGTTAAAAGGGAGCTGTTTTGCAAGGGAAGAATATGAGATTGATTTATATGAAGCAATTGATCAACTAAATGTTAAAATTGGTCACATCATCTTACCACAAGAAAACTAAATATTTATTTCTCCCACTATTCAGCAAACAAAACATTTAGTAAATACTTTTACCTCTTCTCCGCCCATAGCTCCTGGCTGCATGTAAACACAGAAGAAAATTGTCGGTACAGCTGGCATTAGATTTAGCTCCAAAAGCAATGAAAATTTAGTTTCTACCTCTTCTCTTTTTCCCCTCCCACCATAAAGAAGGAAAAGACATTTAAAAGTGCAGGATGAAATTCAAACAATCCAAGACAAGAAAAAAAAGTTGAAGATGATAAAGCCAGGAAAGAAAAAAAAAAAAACAGAACATACCTGCTGTGCAAGTTTTCTACATAGCAAAGGGCAAAGGTATTAAAAAAATCAGGCATATAGGACAGTATTATAAAATAATAATTTAGGATTATGGTTTAAGTGGCAATAAACATCAACAGTAATCCTAATTAAGAGAACTAGTTTTGTATTTTATTAAATAGTTGTGGAGAACATATATTCCAATTATGTTTCAATTTAAATAATTAACCATATGGAAACATTAAAATCCTACTAAAACAATATGAAGTCAATAGCCAGTATGTTCAGATGAATAAAAGTAGATTGACAAAATGCCTTCATAACTACAGGAATTAACACAGCATTTCAATGAGACATGCATCAATGGCAAATCCACAATGTTGGACAACTTTAGAACCCTATTTTGTGATGTAGTGGCAAATGCAAAAACCAGCATTTTTGATCTGAAATTTTAGAAAACCAGAAAATAATCTGGAAAATATGTGTCTTCTGCACAGGATCTTTAAAATATCACAAAAGCCATCTATCCTTCCAAGGTAATCAAGTGTGGAAGGCTGGGGATCAAGCGGAGTTTTTCAACAGAAGTGAGCTTAGGTAAGAGGTAAGAGAGCTTTGTTTTGTTTCCTTTTCTCCTTATTGTAACACCCTCAGTGTTCCTGCTCCTTCCCAACCCCATCTCTTAATTCCTAAACTAACACAGTGCCTGCCAGTCCTGCCCTAGACACCCAGGTATCCCACCAGACCCCTCAGCATTCCCTGGCTACTTTTTTTTTGACCAAGGGGCCCCAGGGCTTCCCTCCTTTAGCACAGGAACCTCTCTTCTACCCAAGCAGCTTCTTCCTCCAGCCCTGAAGAAACACCATACCCCTACAACTTTTTACTTCCACTATCAGTGAGGTCACAAAAAGGCAGCTACATGAGTATGTTATTGGGGGGATAAAAAAATTCCAAGGGCTATGATGAATTGCTCTGCAATTTCTGTTTAACACGAAGACAGCAGGGGCTGTTTGTGTGAACAGTGAGGTGGCTGGTAAGCCCTGAGAGAGACTCTGCTTCTTGAATAGCAGGCAATAGTGAGAATTAACACTAGAACTGGCTTTGCAGCAAGAATAAAATCAGTCCTCCTGCTTTCTAATAATTGCCCTATTTTATTAGTTATTACAATGGCAAAGAATCATTGTCAGATCTCTTGTAGCAAGTCATTGTCTTGATGAATGCCCATACTCCCCAAAAAAGCATATTTCAAAGTATAGTTATGGACACATTCTGAGAGCAATTTATCTGAGAAAGGTTTCTCAGGATGTTACCAATCTAAAAATTAAATAGGGAAGCATTATTTCAGTATGGGATGAAAGAGTCTCTTGTATTTCTTCTGAAGAAAACAAAGCTTTATTTGCTTAATGCAAATTTTTAGGCTCTGATCAAGATCAGGGCATGATGGCAGAAATCTACCAAAGGCTTCTGTAAATTTTAGAATGCCCTATTGCTACTCATGTATTATAACACTTATATGCAATACTCCACTGCAGAATAATACTTTTATCCTATATTTGCATTCACAAACAATCTTTATGTCCATAAAAGTTACAGAAACTCACTGAAGTTTGCCTGTAAATTCCAAGGGCAAAATAGTGCAATTCAATTAAACAGGAAGTCAGGCAAGTCAGTTTTTCTGATTTAAAAACATTGCATCACATTTAAATACTCAAAGAAGGTGAATTTTGTATTGTTGTTTATATTATGTATACATATACACACAATTTGAAAATTATCTCAGTTTTAACTAGTATTTTTTTTTAAATTTTACTTTTTTTCAAGAAGCTGACTTATTCAGCATGACGACTTCAGAACACCAAAGCACACTTCATAATGTTGCTTTCTCAGGATGTGAACTTTGAATGTGTCATTTGAAACAAGTTAAATAAAAAATACCCATCTTCCTCACAAGTCAAAATTTGCAGCACAACAGATTAAATAGCAGGAATAGTTTATCAGGTAAATTTCAGAGTGCCTCCAGTTTGAGTAAATACTTTAGAAAGTAAACAATTTAGAAATTATTCTTGAATGAAGACATTTGTGAGAAAATAAGGTTACTGCACTATTACAAACAATGAAATTACCAGAGCTATGCATATGAAGTTACTTTCTCTCTTTGGCAACTCCAACAGAAGACAAAAAGCAACTGGGAGCTCCTTAAACTGCACCCTCACTAATGCATCTGCTCCCCATGTACTGGCTTTGGTGCCACATATAAATGTCCTTTTGCACAGAAAACTATCTCCTGAAATGTTCCTAAATTCAACACAAATTATTCTTTCCTAGGTACCTCCTAGATCACCTCATATTAAGGCAAACCCAGGTGCTTTAGGAGGGGGTGAGCACATTTTCCCATGTAAAAGTGCACTGATGGATTGTGCAGCTGGCAGCAGGATCATCCCTGCGTTGGTGTTTGTCCATCCTTAGCAACGTTCTGTAACTGTCAGGTACAAAGTTACATAACTGCTGTGTCCCAAATTGCATGGCCTCAAATGCAAAGGAACAACAGATTCTTTTTCACCCGCTGATAACTCTCCTGAAACTATTAACTCACCTCATCCCAGAAGCCAAGTGTATTTTTATGAATATGAAACTGTATCATGAAGGACATAACTTTTAGCTTTTAACAAACCAGCAGAACAAACTCCCCAAACCTCAAATCTTGCAATGCAATCAGGGAAACTCAGTGTTAATGCTTTGGAATTCCCCAAAGCCTGCAGCTAAGACTGCCCATTGTAGCAATAAATCAAAACTCACTCAAATTTTAACTGCATCTCAAGGCTACATGAAACTGATGAAAAAGAACTTTTCTGGGATTTTTAAACTGTTTTATTATAATATGGGACTGAAACTGCACCCTGTATTTGTATCAAATAATCAGCAGTCCTAGGAAACAATACATTTGTGAATCCATAAAACATTAACTCAAAAGGACTAGATCTGCATGTTTTCCATATCATAACTTAAAATGAATTTGATCATGTAATTTCAAATTTAGAAATAGGCAACAACATTTATTTCTATTATCATATTTTATGGAAGACAATGGAAAGAATTTTGAGATTTTTAAGAACATTGTTTCTTTACCTTCTTTACTTCTTACTGTGGCCACATAACTGCATGAACATTTATCTTGTTCATGCAGTTATGTGGCCACAATATCAAAGATTAAAGAAATCTTGAAGACACATCTTAAACTGACGTAAAATAGCATAACCTCTATGAAAAAAAAAGAATTCAGCATTTCCAGACTAGAAATTCTGGAGCTATACTGGCTAAAGGAAACTTTATTTGACAAGACTGGGGACCTCCTTGATTTATAAGGTACCAGAATCTTATTTCTAGCTTGGAACACTCATTTGTATTCTTGAAGCAGTCAGCAGTTCAGAACAATACTTGCTCTAGGACATTATGAGTTATGCAATGATTTTCTAAGATCAGAAAGGGAAATATGTCAGGCTTTTGCTTTTGCTTTTGAACAGAGGGTCTCTGAAGTTCTTAGGGATCTGGAAGTTTACAAGTGAATTAAAATACCAGGGGAAATGCACTCATGAACGGAGGGAAGGTGATATTATCAAGTATAATTATGCAATGTGTTTTCCTGCAACAGAGGGATCATCCAGAAGAACTGCAAAGATGGACAATCATCTATGAGTGGTTCAAAAGGTGGTTCTCAACTTCCACTGATAGATGGGCTGGATGTGCAGATGGGCACTACAATAATTTGGTTATATGAACCTCAACAGTCCCTTGTGGTTGATTTTTTTCCCAATACTAATAATGCAAATGTTGCAGCAATCTCCCTTCTAACATAAGCTCATATACATATACAACTGAATCCCATCACCAGAAAAACACAATCTACATATAAGCTGTATGCAGCTAAGTCTCACACACTGGGCCTCAAACACTTGATCAAACACATGAATGCATTCAATACCCAAAACCAGCTTAGGTGTCCTTTCCTGAGGCATACAAGCAGCCAAGCAACTGTGCAAGAGGGAAGTTTTATCTATTTTCATCTTTTCATTTTAGTTTAAAAAAATCTGTCACCAATAAAACTCACATTTTTAACAGCCAGGCTGCTTCATCTCTTCTAGCATCATATATAATGCTCCTGGAGTAGCCTGGCAAATCTTAAAATTCAGAGGAAACAGATGGCACTAACCCACAATAGAGAGGATCACAAAGATGAAAGGAAAGCACATTGATGAGGTGGTAAGGCAGGAAAAGCAGTGGGGAAAACAAACAAACAAATAAGAAAGTATTAAAGGGCTACCAAGTTGGATTAAAAGGAAGACAATTTAAGAAATCTTCCTCTGCTAGAAAAAGCCTTTAGCAGCCACTGATAAGAGATACTGCCTTCAGTAACGCCAAATTGGATCTCTGGAAGTGCAGATGCCACTATAAAAAACTGAAAGGAAGAGAGAAGAAAAAGCATGTACTTACTATTGCTCCCCTGCTTCCCCCTTCACCCTTTTTAAAATTTAAATAGGTATAGAAGGGACTTTGAGATATCAGCAAGCCCACCTCACAGCCTCCAAGGCAGCATCAATACCAACTGCTTGTACAGCTGGTTCTGAGATACTGACAAGGTGATGTGCAAAGTGACAGTTCCCACTCTGGGACTCCTCTGAACCCTGCTGCCTTTGCTATCTCACACTTCACACCAGGCATTTTTTCCCTCCACTTATATTAACTCAGATGTCTTCACAACTAAATCAGGTCTAGTTTTGCAAACCTTGTAAGTTCTCTCAGTATTTTTTATTCCTTTCTGTTATTCTATATATTCTATTAAGATGGTGACACATTAGTAACCCAACCTGGCAACTGGGCTAAAGAGCTCAGCAAATTCCTACAGGCAAGAACTAAACTATTAGATGAGATTGATGCCTCTTGGAATTTAGTCACATATTTACCCAGAATATTATCACTACAAAAAGAAAGCTTTTATTAGCTGTTAAACTGCCAACCCAAGATATTGCAAGATGAAGTAATTTAACAAGCTTTCAACCTGGAGCATTTTATTTCAAGGTATAACAGTAGCATTGGCAAAACTTTTAAATATAGAAAGCTATCTCAGCAACTTTAATATCTAAACACTCTATGTGTTCGAAAACAACACATCAGGAAGAGCTAAGTACAATAGCTCTTAAGGAGACAAGGTGATTTAAAAAACAACAGAAGCATGAAAATAAAAAATGAAATAGTTTTGTTGTCATTACATTTCCTGTCATGGCATGACAACTTCCCCACATAAATGGGATTAATAAAACAAAACCAAAATCTCAACACAGACATCTAAAAAAGTGCCCCAAATCCTTTCCTTAATGTCTTTTTCAAATTATTTTACTCTGAATAAATAGAACTAAATTACACTAATGAAAAGACAGTCAGATGGAGAGCAGATAGTACCAGACCTCACAGATGACACATTTTTGTATGAGACAAGAATGAACAGTGGAAGCAGATGGAACATTTGTAGCCCAACAGGACTGCAAAGTCACTGTGCAGAGGAGCTTTACAAAAAACAAAATTCCAGCATTTCACAAAGGGATTTCATTTAACTACCTTTAGACTACATTTATTTTACAGAAGATTGTTAGGGATCCCAGCACAACACTTCAGTGCTTCCTTATAGAGATCACACACCCTCATTTATTCCCATCTTCCTTTTTCACCTGCCACACTTCTCTCCCACTGAAGCCATTGTGGCTTTCTGGAGTTCCCAAGAAGCCCTAAACACAGCTCACCACCTACCACGGAGGTAACTATGCATTCATGCTGATCACTCAGTCCTAGTTACTCAGCTAATTAGAAAGGAGCATATATTCAACAGAAGCAATGGCTGCAGAAATGTATGGCTGCAAATGGTATTGAATATTAGCAAGAGAAAGGATGGAGGACACCTTTGAGTTAAACTTATGCTACATTTCCCCTACAAATTACAGTATCAATTATTTTAATAAGGTGCTGTAGATGAAAGTTTATAAAAATTCTTGTACTGTTTAGCTCAGTATGAACTAAAGAATTACCTTATGTCACAAATTGATTCTAAACACTATTTCAATTAGAGAAATTTCATTTAGATCTAGTACAAACAAAAGCTACACCATTTTCCCTTAAAAAATGCCTCCAATCTAATATTTGCATCTTCCTGTTGTTTAGCTGCTCTTTAGGATTATGCTCAGATCTCTCTGCATATTTGAACATTGCATTCCTCAACAGAAGCCTAACTCTGAACTTCAAGAGCATTTATAATATAAACCTGTTTATACACATGTGAAACTCTGTATGTGCACGAGCATAATGCCACTAATGACACTAAGGATTCACAATAATCATGCATTTAAAAGTCATCTCTTTTACCCCATGAATTTCATTATTTCAGAACTGTTTTAAGCTGGTGATGATTTAGCCTTGCACAATGAACAGAATGGTGGTGGCATGCTCCCCCTGTGCTGCCAGCTAAGCAACACCTTCCCTCCAAAGCACACAAAGCCCTCCAACATCTACAGACAGCAGCTCAAGACAGGCAGGAAAATCCCCAGTTCCAAATGGCTGTAATGAGCAAACAGGAATAACAGCTCAAGTACAGTTGGAAGTGCTGCCACAGAGGATGAGAAGCTAGACACAAATATCCCCCAAAAACTTCCCCTCTCCCTACAGCATGTGAAGTTTTGCACTGCTGTTGGCAGGAGCACATTTTGTCTTCCACCTTCAAAAGATTGCATACATTGTCAGTGTGAAATTGAGCTCTGAGTAATAAATCTTAAAGATTATAACTATGTCTTCACAGGAAAAGAGAAAAATGCTTATGAAGCAATGACTTTAAATAGAATGTGAAGGTTGGATTTGCAGACTCAGCAGAGAGTGTTTGGTTTCACAGAAATTAAACATAGATATGACAAGTATTATGACTTAAAGACATTGCAAAAGTTCTCAAAATTATTCCAAAAAATATTGTGATGAAGTATCTTCTGGGACTTTTTATTTTACTTATTTTTTTAACCCAAATCACAGCCATTCCAGCACAGAAAAGAATATTTCTTCTTGAACTAGTTTTCCTTGGTATATTTCCCCACTACAGGGAAAAGGTAATGAATGACATGGGAATTACCTAGTTCTAAATTTTTCAAATTTAGCTACATACAAAAAAGGATTTCAATCATAGAAAGTAATTTTAAAGCTTGTGTACTTGAATATTTGCTTTTATTCTCAGCTCTTCAAAGATTTAAAAGCAAAACCCAACAGGTTTCACAGTACAATAATTCTAGCCAAAGGCTCTCATCAATGGCCAAAAATGGTGTGGCCTTGCCTAGTATAGAAAGGGAGGGAGAAGAGTTGCAGAAGAGGAAAAATATATGGGAACTTATTCAGACTTTGGATTTTTGCTTAATTTAATTTTGCATAAATTGCATAGATACGATTCCAGGCTTATTTAAGTCTTTAAACAGTTAATATTTGAATAAGCCCATAATATTTTAAATAGTGCAAATGCATAAATATATATAGTTTTGGTCCCTTGGTTAGCTATGCTGATATTTTAACCATGTGACAGGACTATAGCTACAAAAGATTATTGCTTTTTATAAACTATTAGAGTATACAGTCATTGTAAAAAATTCAAAGAAACTAGACAGGAAAAAAGTATTTTTCATTATTTTTATCAAAAAGAAATCAGAATAAAACTCATCATTCATTTAAGATAAAAGCAAGTTGTCCTAAAATAGTATAACCTTTTGTTTCACTTTTTCATTCCCATCTTTCAAAAATCTCTGATAGATTTTGTAAGAAATGCTACTATATATTTCATAATAACTGTCAATTTTTAAAGGTAACTCAAAATTCAAGCATAGTATCCCATCTTCACAAATATATTTCTATTGCAGTTAGCTTGTTGAACACTGTAGAACAATAAATATATTCTGAGACCAGAATTCATGTCAAACACCTGACACCTGTACTGTGTAGACCTTATTTACACAGAGAGGCATGAACAGCTTCCTCTTTTAATAAAGTCTTAAATTAAACAAAACGTTTCTTCTAGTTAATTATTTGATTTCCTATAATTTCATGTGCCATAAGAAAATGGGGTTTATATGCTAAGTATGACAACAAAAACTCCCCAAAATATCACCTCACCATTAACAGTGTAAAACTAAGAAAAGGACAAGCAAAGTCTTACAGGTTTCAAAAGCTGGCCTTTAAAGCCAAATGTTAAACACCTTGCATCTTGTCTATTACAAATTTTCAGTTCTTTACATCTATAAATTACTCTTTGCTTGGTACTATACAAAAAAACCCCTGCAGTTTTCAGCTATACACAGTCTGACAGACATTGCAAAGGCAAATAATTTTAGAGAAGTTCGTAAGTAATCCTCAAATATCTAATACAACACTGTAAACAAAAAAGGACATTTCAAACCAGTTAGCATTTCTGATATTAGACAGACAAATGCTCTGCTTTGATTTGCACAGCTCAGTTCAGCATTCTGCTGGTGCTGCCTGACACCCCATCCCCAACCCTCCGCACACAGGAACTGTCTCCCAGACCCTTTCTGCCAGGTTTTTTGAGTCTGTATGTTCATGACTGGACTTTTAATTTTACTTTTATTTCCTGACACAAAAAAAAGCAATAATCTCTCAGTGAAGTGCAGTTTTCCTCATTATTTAGATGTCTAAACATTCTCCCAATTCCCATCTACATAATGGAAACCAACAAAGCAAACACTGTCAGTCCATGTAATTGTATGCAAAACTTGTAACAGCTCATCCCAACAGGAAAAAATATGTCTGGAGAGATATCAGAAATCAAAGTTACAGCTTTAACACACAGACACACCCACAAAAGAGGGAACAAGAGAGACTGTTCTTTAATATTTTCCATAGCAGGCATTATGAAGCTTCCAGTGAAACACATAAAGCCATTACAAAGTTAATATAAAGAATCAGAGGTGATTGATTTATGAAAAACATTCTCAGAGAGTGAACATGAACTTCTATGCAAACATTACACATATTTATGTCTGACTGTGCAGCCACACACACAATAGATGTAAGAAATAATATTCATCATGGCAATATAAATCACTAGACATTAACTACTTACTATTAAGAGCCATAATATTGTCTGTTCCTGGATGATGGAAGTTTATTCCCATACGCCCTGCAATGTAAGTAAAAACTATTTTCAATGTTTTTATTTCAAAACTGAATTAAGTTTATTAATATGAAAAAATTCTAAAGGAAATGAACAGTCAGGGTAGCTGAATCTTCCACCTATTGAAGACAACTTCCCAAGAATACACATTTAAAATATTTAACACCACAGTATCTTCAGTATTATGTACTTAAAATACTGAAAATCACAAAATAAACAACAAAATAACTATTTTTATACATTCCTTTACTTTGCACTAAGAAAGCATTATGCTTACCCTTTCAAAACAAGGCCTCAAGTTCAACCTTGCTGCAGTTATGCCATTTATAGTTGGTTTCCAATAACGAGTACAGCATAACAAAACTCCATTTAATTGGTAAAAATAAATCACTTTTTCATACTACATGCAGCACCAGAAGCTTGAAAGGTAGCAGATAGTTGGAGAGGGAGTTCTTACCCTGGTTTTCCATTCCTCCCTAAGAATCTCCCATCACCTACTATTTGAGATAAGACACTGGGTTGGAAGGAATATTGTTCTCAAGCAGTACATTCATATGCACTTTGAAAAACAGATATTCTTGACCTAAAGGAGACTTAGTCCAGAGAAACCTACTTTTACTGTGAGAGCAAGAAATGAGCCAACAGCAGCAGTGCTGTTCAGATTCAGTTTGGATACTTTAAAACTGAGCTGAAGTATTAAACCTCACCCTTAAGACACTTTGTCATAGGATTTTTTAAACTAAACCACCCAAGAATATCTGCAAGCTGTAATCTGCATTGGTCCTTACTTGGAAAAAGATGCAAAAGGATAATTATAGTCATGCAAAAATTTATTTCAATTAAGTAATGTAAGTAACTTTATGTATATAATGTAATTCCATTTCATAGGCTTTTCCTATCTCTAGGTCTGTGGCTAAGTTTGGGAGCTAAGGAAGAGGTCACTTTACATTTCTTCACTACATGGACACTCAAATATGGGAGCTCAGGATCCACTCAGTACACTGAAATCCAATATAATGGTTATGTTCCTCTACTTCTGCAAACCCAAGTTTTAACAAACTCTGGCAAAGCAGAACTGAAGCCAATCCTCTCCAACATTTTTAGTTCCTATTGATAATAAAAACTTTCTATTTCCAGTCACAGAAACTGCTGTGCTGTAATGAATATTCTTTCTGAACAGATGCAGCATGAAGTTTCAATACACTTCTGAAACTAAGTCATAAGCTGGATAAGAAAAATAAATCAATATTTTCTTCACATTGATGTATTCTCCTTCTTTTAGAAAAAAATGCCACCACAATAAGGCTATGAAGCAAAAAGCACCTTCAGAAAGAAGTGGGAACCAGGTAAATAGAATTTCCATTTTTACTTTCCAACTCCTTGAGCAAAGCTTCTTAAAGAGATGATCTTCATTAACCACTTCACATTTTCTAATTGCAAACATAATTCTCCTATACATATTTTCATATTAATCTGGCACTGCAGAAACATTAAAGCTGCTATTATTACATTTAGTATAACCTTTGCTAAAATACTTCAGACATCTCCAGATGAACATTAATTCCCTTTTCCTTAGCAGTGTATTAATGAGTGTGAGGTTATAGGTATTACTTGCAAAGAGAAAAGGTGTCTGTAATAATTTGTACTTTAAAATTAATACTTGGAATAGAAGGGAAAAAAAACCTACTATGAAAAAAATAGAGTAAAATTTGAATGGATAATGCTTGGATAGCTCCTTCTCTTTTCCTCTGCTGAAGCTGAAATTCTACTGTTCGACCAACTTCAGAAATAGAATCCTATCTGTGACATCTGGGTTTGGTTTTTTCCTCCCTCCAGGCTGTCACTGGACCAGGTGCTGCTTGTGTGACATTTTGTCACCTGCCCTTGGCCTGCTATTTTTAAACAGTTCTTGTCAGCTATCTTTTGAGAGGAGCAGAAAATACAGAGCAGCACAAGCAGAAGGACATGTTCTCCCACTGAGCTAAGACTGCATGCAGGATAATTCTGTACATCTTCAGAGGTCCCTCGTGCAACTCTACAGAAACAGATTAATGGAATCCTTTCAAAATACACCTGTACTAAAAGCATTCAAAAGAGACTGGCAATATACCAATCATGAGACAACAAATTAATGATGAACAATTATACAGCCTTTCATATTGGTTGTAATGTTTTAATATTTTGTTGCTTGAAGCAAATTATTCAATTGAAAAATGAGGCCATCTGTAGATTACAAAACTGCATAATTATCTAAGGAACAGCAAGAGAGCACAGAAAGGAAATTATAATTTTTTAATTTAAAGGTGCAATGTAGAACTGTGAAACGTAATTAAGAATATGTACTTTCAAAGACCTATTTAGGTGAAACCCATAAATGACTACTGGAAAGCAATCAATTTTAGGAAAAACACATGTATGTTACCCTAACATTTACGAAATCTATATTAGCACATATTACTAATTATAGTTGTAAAACAAAATCTCTAGGTAAAAGGTTTACTTTGCAAGAATATTAAACAGAAAACATAGAGAAATTAAGAGCGCAGAAGTTATGGATTCCAGCAGTTCAGTGAAATCATAAATAGGAACCCTTCCAGTAACAACATCCCCAGTACTTGTATTCTGTGTACATCTGCCATTTTCAGTCTGCCTGTCTTGGTTTCATAACTACTTACTGAGTATATTTTCAATTTCGTGCTTTTATAACATACACTCAGAGTACTGCAGTTGGGCTACAACAATAATCACTCTTTTATGTCTTTTCAATTCCTAGTTTAGAAACAGAAAAAATCTAGCTATACTTCTTGCTCTTTAAACACTTCAGAGCATAAATGAAAGCTTGATGATTCTTGTATAGCCCAGGCTACACTGTTGCTTATCTTATGTAGTTAAATTTCTTAAATTATCTCTCCTAACAACATTTGGAGAGGCTTTTCTAGCTGGACTGCCTGGGTGCTCTGTTGCATGTGCAATATCATACTTGTCATGGCAGAGAGCCCAATTCCTTTTTAGTGCACATCAAGTCTGTGCATCCTCTCTTCTGTATTGCACTGGAAATGAGATGATAAACAGAATTTAACTTTACCTTGTTCTTTGTAAAGGTGAAGGTACTTTGTAAAGGTACTGATCTTGAATGAATTCTGAAATCTTTCTAAGAACTTAAGGAGGTATACCCTTTCCACATATGAATCTTTATTGATTCTTTCACAAATATTTTTTTTAATTTATTTAAAAATTTTTTGAATTGTCTAGATAATTTTGAGTTAGATGATCAATTTTGAGAAATAATGCTGTTCCACAAGTAGTAAATATGAGTATCAGACACAGTTTTACCACTATTGCATTTCTTTTTTTATTCATTTACTCTAAGTGTTTTATGATATTTTGAACTTGTGTAACCCTAATCAGCACCTGGATATGAACATATCCTTCACATAGTGAAGGATTCACAAATGGCCACAAAGCATGAACCACGTGTGCATATGCAAGAATTTTAATCGTTTTTACCTGAGTAGACCTTAGACCATCCTCTCTCCTTTTCCCCAAAACTAAAGACATGTGAAACTATGCTACATTAACTCAACAAACATGCCCTAGACAATTTCAACACCAAGAATGCTATAAAGCAAGGGAACATAAAAAAAAAAA
>WBNO01020327.1:84657-119764 GCA_013400575.1 Peucedramus taeniatus
ATTGACTTTATTCTGTCCCCTCTTTTTTTATGTATATTTGCCATTTGTTCACACCCATAATTTAAACACCCACACTTACAGATCTTTAAAAAAATTAAAATACTGAGCAGAACAAAAGTACTATTGTTTGCCAGAAGGGAAATATGAATAACTATTACTGTGTTCACATGTATATACTTTAACTGTGCAAAAACATATTGTGGCAGTGTGAAGTGTATAATTATCAGCTATGAATATCAGTAATAAAACTTCTTCCTATCACTGACTAAACATATATATCCTATCAGTAGGGAAAACAAAACAGCATAAAATAAAACAGCATATACATTACAGTGAAATGCAGACTTTATAAGAAAATTACATTGCTCCAATAAAACACAGCAGTCTTGCATATATTGAAGTAGTGCAAATATTTTTAGCTTGAAAACAGCTGTATTTTCAAGATAATAGTACTTTGAAAGCAAGACTTGAATTTTGCATTACTTGTAAGTGGTAGACAAGTATTTGTACATATATGCTCATTCTACATGAAGTTCTAGAACTGTATTAAAAAGAGCAATATTGGCATTTTTCATTGGTTTGTTTGGGGGGACTAAAATAAAACTATCAAAGCAGACTTTATCATTAGCAATCTATACTAAAATATATAAAACCCTTAAAACAGTAGCAAAGTGAGAAAGGAAAAAAGCAAAACAGCTTTAAGTCTTTGTGAGGCCAGTCTTCACTAGCACAATGAAAAAAGGGAAATAAAGAGAAGGAAAATTTGCTATCTCTATAACCACTTCTTAAACTAAACAAAGCAAACAAAAAAACCCCACCACTCCTGACCAAACAGATTCAGCAGGTCAAAGACAAGGACATGCTGGTTGCCAGCAGCAAATTAGGAAGTATGACCATACTACAGGATTGTTGCAAAAGGCCCTTACTTAATTTAAAAAATACGAATCATTTAATGACTACGTTCTGTTCTGAAAAAAAAAATTAAAGATGATTTTTTAAAATGAGCAGAGTTTTAAATGGAAGGGCAACATACTCTGTTTCCTTCAAAAGGATTAGCATTAGGGGCTTAATTTTAAACACAAATACACGTGCAAACACATCTGTCTGCTCATGCTGTTTTTCATGAGCATTCACAGAAAGGAGTCTGATGAGCATCGAGATTTTGGGAAATGCTGGTACACTGCACTTTTTTCCTAATGAAAGTGTTGCAAAAAGCTCTAACAGTGTAGCACCATTTCCAGGACTGAGATGACAACATTTGTTCTATTTGCACGACCTTTGTGTTCAGCTGCCAACTGAAAACACAAATATGATCCATTCACCTTCACTTTTCTAGTTCATGGGGCAAACTTAGGGCTTTGCTTGCAAAAAGCTTAGGTACACTTAGAGCAGAACAGAATCAGCTGGCATGTACTGAAATGAATGGAAATCAAAGTGGAAAAGTAAAGGTCCATTCTGTATTTATTACAACAGTCTTAAGTTGCATGTAATCTTCAAACACTTGGCTGTCAAAAATTTGAGTAATTTAAATATAAGGAAGAAATCCAAAATTTTGCTTAATTTAATATGACCTGATAGAGTCTTTAGAAAAAGTTACAAAGTAGTAACCCAGTAACTTCAGTTCTGTATTTCACAAATAAATGGGTGACATTAAGCACTGAAAATCAAGATAAAAAGTTTCCCCACAGAGGCTATTTCTGCCTCTGAACTGTTGTACATTTATATTCAACATCTTGATCTCTACTGAAATATTGTGATATAATCAATACATGCTTTATGTTTCTTTCTACAGTATGATATCCATTAAAATGAGGTACATTAAAGCCTACTCTTGAAATCTCCCTGTACTTGTGTTGTCTCCAGTTATTTATAATTGAAGTTGTGTCACACTGATACTTTAAAAAAAACCACAATTTTTATTAGGTGGGGATTTGTGAATTACAAAGTTTGTTTCTGTTCTAATTTAGAATAAAAAAGCAAATATTACTGTTATCTAGTGTAACACTAAATTTAAAATAAATACTTTGAAGGACATGATTTCTCTCCTCAGTTTTATACTTAGTTTCATGACCTGTCAGTAGCACATGTGCACAGCATACGATCTAACACAGCTGAAATATTTTATTTAATTATTTAAAAATAGAACAAAGGCAGCTGCTAGTTACTTCTGATCAAAATATTTTTTATAGATCAGAATACCTTTGTTTGTGTTGTAATGCAATAGTTTGACACAGATAAACATATTGCAACAGTGACATATTACACCACAGACAGGAGACACTTTTATGTAGGAAAGAAATGTTCTGGTCAGTGATAAGTGGCATCTACCCATAGCCATTCTGATAATTTACTTTTGCCCTACACCTTTAGGTCAAAGCAGAATGTAAATAAAAAAGGTTATAAAATACTGCAAATATAACCTTTCCTCATTAACGCCAAACTGTCGCTCATACTTCTGTAGTGCATAATATATTTTATTGGCCATTCAGAAAATAAATAAGACTGTTCAGGAAAAACATCTTAGGAGATACTGCACATTTCTGTCAAAGAGGCCTCATTATGACTGACATGGGGAACAGCCCATGGCCATACATTGTAATTTGTCATTAACCAAGCAAAGCTTAACAATTCCTTTACTCAATTTTTTCCCTCTTTTTCTTCCTCCTTTTGAAAGAGGGAAAGTATTTATGAGTATTGACTGAAAGAAAAATGTTGAAGCTGGTCTTGATGGTAGAGAAAGCAGGTAGGGAAGTCTGCCAAAGTGTCTTGGGACAAACAAAAAAGATAATTCCTTTTTGATTAATTTACATTCCTTAAATCTCAAACCACGAAAATGGCAAATTATTTTTAAGGTTGCACAGTTCCCAGACTATGAGGACAGAAAGCCAGGAACATACAGAAAGGTTCCCCTATCTGGCAGGAAAAGCTGAGAAAAAGAAATTAGTTTTAGAAACAAAAAAAGAGCTGACACTGAGCACCTTCTCTCCCAAGACTGGGCTCACAATAAAATGCAACTTATATGGATATGCTGGTAATTTAGGACCAGAAACCTCAGAGTTACATTTCAAATCTCTTTTACAGCAAGAAATACACAAAAAGAACTGAGTGATTGAATGACCCTGGCTGTCCTCGTTGGAGAGCACCACACCAGCCTGCCAATCAGACTGGCTCAATGTAAGTAACTCCATATTGCAGGAGTGAGGATCAGATCATTTCTGCTGCACCAACAATCTGTCAGACTTGCTCTGCTCCACACTTGAAAGCAATAAAATATGTCCCTCCCTAGAAAATGTCACTTAATCACATGTCCTCTCAAGGTCAAGTGGATCATGCTTTAAAAGAAGCTATCTGCTTTGGTGACCTTGAAATAAACTCAGTTTCCATGGCCTACAGGACAAAGCCTGGCCCATACTGACTGAGAGAAGGGTATGAAGCTTCAGCAACTACAAACAAGAGACTCTCCCTTTCTCACCTTGAGCTTCTTCACTACCTCCTCTGAACCCAACAGAGCATGAGGAACTCAGACCCCAAAACAATAACAAAATATCCCAGAAGCATTTCAACTTGGTCTTCCCATCAGAATCTTTTATGGTTTCCCACCCACATCCTAATCAAGAGCTCTCATTCCATACCTAAGAGAACTATTTTTTGTTCCAAGTATCTGCTGGGACATGAAGGGCATATATGCCAAGAAGGATGATGTTCCAAGCAAAGTTTCAAACTTCAGATAAACTGCTTGCAATATTTTATTCATTAATACATATACAGACAGTACTTCTAAAAACAAGTATTTGCTGGCAGCAGTAGATTGAAATGATCCTGAAACAGCTCCACTGGCTCTGTAACATGCATTGGAGGCCCCAAATCTTCCTATATTTTCAAAGTCAGAGGATTTTGGTACTCACCCTTTTCATACTTTCTACTTTAAAAATTAAATAGTAAATGTATGGCAAACTGATCTGTAAGCACTTCTAGCTGTGATTGTTTGAGAAAAAAGGGCTCATTTATAAAAAGAACAACGATTTTAAAAAGTCGTTTGAAAGCCGTATCTTTGCTTTTATTTTAAATTAGGATTTTTGTATCTACAGAAGAAATAGTGCACAAACCTAAGAGAGGACAGTCAGATGCAAGAGGCAGTAAAGATTTAAAGGGAATAAACAGTTTACTATGAAAGTCAGTGGTGGTAAAATGAAGAGGAACTAGCTCAGAGAATTGGTTAAGTTAATAATATTCCAGAAATTTCACACAAGGGTTTCACATGGGTTTGTCTACAAGGAACTGAAAAAATTAAGCTGAAGTACATAACCAATATATTATAAAAGCTTCAAGGTGAAAATAAACAAAAATTTGGCAATGACTTAAGAGCAAGCCAAAACAAGCAGAACTGATCACTTACTTTCTGAATGTGCTAACAGACTAAAATGTCCTGCTACTTTAAGGGGGAGAGTCAGACGAGAGTGGAATAAATAAGAAAAAGCAAGTGAGTTTAGAAGGCAACAAAGTGAAATGTGAGGAAGGTGCAGAGAAGGACAGCAGTTGAAAACCTACTGCATCTTTGTAGAGAAAAAGAAGTGGAATGTACAGGAAAACAGTCAAAACCAATTTTCACAGAAAAAGAAACAGCAAAAATGCAGTAAGAAAGCGATTTGAGGACTGAATCAATTTTTGCAGAAGAATGGTTTTCAGGAAAAGGATTCAGCTAAAATAGTAACATAGATCTGTTTAACACAGAGGAAGGCAACACCTCTTGCAAGGGAGAATGAACATGTCCTGAAAGAGCCGTGCCTACAAATATTCCCAGTCACACTGCAGTGTGAGAACAGGAGCAGGGAAAGTGCACATGAGGCCACGGCAAGGCTGGGGGCTGGCAAAGTCAGCCCTTTACTTAGATGGAAGAGAAAAAAGAAACACAGGGGAAGCAACAGTATCCTTGGGGGAAAACCCACAGGCAGAGACACGGGGAGGTCACTAATAGAAAAGCCGACTTCTCCAACAGCTACTAACTGGAATGAGCTCTTTGGCAAGGGAGGAAGGCTAAAATGGGTGAGAAGCACTGAATGAGAAAATGAAATAGTTAGAAAGGGCACAGCCAGTCTGAGACAGAAGCCTTTGTTAGAGCAAAAGTAAAGCTAATGGTCCCACTGTCAAATGGAAGAGATCAATTTAAACTTTGCATAATATCCAACTTCAAAAATTAATATCCAATCAAATTTCTAACCCCATTAATTAATTCTTAATTAATTAATTAAACAAAATATTAAATACTAATTAAAATTAATTCTTAAAAAATAGTCTCTATTTGCATATGTAAATAAATACTGAAAAACCCCATAAAAATCATGAGAGTATTAGCTAAATTACAATGTATCTAACAAGATACAATAAATACTTAACTGTATTTTACTAGCAATTTGAATTTTTATTTAATGTTCTAATGCCGGCCACATGAAATATATATCCAGTTGAAATGTCAATTTTGTTGAGCTTGGTTTTTTAAGTTCGACTTTAACCCTTATTTCAGAGGTTTATGATCAGAATAGACATGAGACTGTATTCCTTGCCATTTTAGACAGATGAATAATGGTTAAAGACACATGAAGGCTATGGCACAGCAAATTTCAAGATAACAGTTTGGTTGGGTTGTGAATAAAACCTGCACCCAAAAGAGATGGCAAAAAAGGCACAATACTTTTGACCAAGAAAAAATATTTTTACAAATGGAGAGGAGAGTAAATGAGGCAGTCATGACATCAAAAAACATGTATATAAGCATTAGCATACGAAGTGCTATACATAACTAAATTTCTTCTTTGTGTTCTGACTTCTTAGTTTTTGGGAATAATTTCTTGTTCAATACTTCCTTGGTATATGGCTTACAACTATCTTCAAAGTCAGCAAGAATGTGTACCTATTTTTAAACTTAACCAATGAAAGATAAAGACAATGGAGGGTGCAGGTTGATCAGGAATTCAATGAAATGCTGCCACACCTTTTACTATACTATCAGCCAAGTATTACAAATGGTTTCATCCCTAATGTCAACACTTGGTAGAACAAATAGAGTTTAACAACATAAATAATCAAAACTTACCCAGCACTTAACAATATCTACTATCTTTTGGCTCCCCCTAACAATTTGAAATCCAAATTAAGATAAATTTGTTTAAAAGAAACCTGAAGTAACTATAGAGCATAACCTTGATACAGTGGCTGGTTTAGGACCACTGTATCCTAGCTGAAAATCCACACTTAAGTGAAGTATAACCTTTGAAAAAGATATTGAACAACAATTGGACTCCAGTTGCATGAAACATTTTTTCAAGTGACTGCAGCAAGAGATCTTGCTCTGCAATTTGCTGATACAAAATGTTTCAGATATGCCAGTCAGATAATACTATGATTGTACACTTACAATAAATGGATACACATTTCATCTCATCTTCTTAGTAGAGAAGTTTATCTTAAGATGGGATAACAGAAATTTTACAAAACTGGAAACTCATTCATTAACAAAAAGTTTATAGAAATACTGAAAAGCTGATTTTTGTTTAAACACCAAGCAAGCATGGACATATGAATATTCCTAACCTGTAAAATGATTCCTCCACATTATATCAGCGAAACTCATTGGTGGGCCACTGGGAGGGTAGTGTTTACCTTTCAGAGGCTCATGATCAGTCCTTATCATATCCATTAAGGAATTTTCCAAAGAGTGCAAGTTAAAAGTGTCATAGGGCCTATTCCGGTCCTAGAAGAAAGGAAAAAAAAAAAAGAAAAGGCAAGTGTTACTGAAAAACTTAATTTTATAATATAGGCTCATTTCTTGTTATATAAATTCCAGTATCCAATTCTACATTTCTTCCTGACAGAACTTTCTATAAGAAAAAAAATTATAAATATGTCTACAGTTGTTTCAAATTATACCCTTCATTTTGCAACTGCTGTTTTCACCAGTACAGCTATGCAAAGAGGCTTTTAAGTATTTCTAAAAATATACATACAAGCAACAGCTAATTCTAAACATTATCATTTAAATAAGAACTTAAAAATAAAGCAATATTAATGCTTACACTGGAGAAAGGAAATTGTTTCAGAGATACTTGGTTTACAGCTTCATCATCTGCTTTCTGTCACTGTGTTACCTTAATATCAGAGCAGAAGCAAGCAATGCTCAAGACACTAGCAGGTACCTTTGTGCCAGAAAGTACCAATTAATTCTTCAAATGTCTAACATTAACCTAACAGGTTTAAGGAAAGTACACTAGGTGCAAGAAAAAATAAAGGCAAGCGGGGATAACACTTCCACTGTAGGGCACTCAAAAACCTGAGTAAGGGCTGGTCTGTATTGTTTAATCTCCCTTTTAAATTCACTGTAGTTCTGCTTCTGCTTTGGTAAGTAAAAGGGGAAAAGAAAAAAAAACAAACCCTTTTTTAATGATTCAGTCTTTAGCAGGCCTACTAGAATAACCAGTTGCAAAGTTCAGGAACAACTCCATGGAAGAAACAATCTACCAATGCCCATGTATCCAGAGTACTGTACACTGTAAGATAACAGAACAGCCCCTTGTAGTCACCCTGTTGCTAAAAAAATTTCGTTTGCCTACTCTCATCACTATCATTAAAAAAAAGGGGGCTGTTGAATACTGTATTATGCTATAGTTGATAGAGTGGTATAACATTCTACCCTGCAAACTGAAACCTTCATTGTAATATGCTCCCACAATTCCCGGAACAATGTTTTTCACATGCTGGATACTATAAGATATTCTTGCTTGCAAAACTTGTATTTAAAATCCTCAGAGAAAAAGCATCAATAGAAAAAGTATCCATAGAAAAGGTAACAGAATTCTGTCTTAACAAATATTATTTCTCTTGAGCCATCTTGTTCTTAGGTCATCTTTAAATAAAACTGAAGGAGATAATGGAGTTCACTGGTATAAATTAAGCTTTCTTTTAATATTCCTGATCTGGAATTAAAATAAATATACATCGTTAGAAGCTTGCTGTTACAGAAAACTCTGAAGTACAGATAATCTTATTGTCAAAAATCTCATGTTCCCACTGTGCCTACTCTAAACTGAAGACCCAATTTCCCTTATCCAATGTGCTAATGTTGTATTTTCTATAAGTGGACTACCATTATTTTCTATACACATTTATTTAATCTACTGAGCATTTTTGGCAGTCAAACATGATGTTCAAAGTATAATACTTGATTTCTGTTAGAAGCTATACTAAGTACTGAAGTTCAAATGAGCTCACTCATTTTCAATTCTCTTTGTTGACAATTCTTGCCTTCTACAGCTGTTTAGAATTCCAACATTTGTGTACTGTATTTAAAAGAGTACTTGCTCACCTATCCAAATGGATCAATACATTGAAACATAAAATAAAATGTATGTCCAGAAAATCCAAAGTAGATCCTAGGGGCGGAAAAAAAATCCCTAACCAAACAAAAACATCCAAAATGCTGAGGTTGGGGTTTTTTTCCAAAAAGAATATGTTATTTGGTTAAAACAACCCACTTCTTAGTAATATGCTTTAGTAGAGAAGACTTTGTTTTATTTCATAATCACTTCCTTAAAAATAAAATGCAAGGGTAAACTGAAAAGAAAAAGCATTAACTTCGATGAAAAAAATCCATTCTAGTGATGTAATAGCAAACTGATTAAATAAATCCTTTCTTTAAAGCAAGAATTTTTGTTGGCTTTTTTCTATTTGCACCTTTTAGATACATGTACTGCATGTAAGTGAAGAGGTCAGATGCTTCAATACCCAACTAAAATATCTTTTTGAAGAGAAAATAAGAATGCAAAGATATAGCTTATATCCTAAATAGGGGTAAGGAAATATTTTTCAGTCAGATGTGTGCCCTGATCTGGTTTACTATAAACAGCCTTAGCAGAGCTGAGCTGGCAAAACCAGCACTGGCAGGTGAGCAAAAGGGCAGGACTGCTGCTTTTGCCACAATGGCAGTTCATTCCAGCTTCAAACATTCCTGAGATTACAGTCTTAGAGGTCAGAAGGCGTGAGTTCAGAAGAGGACACAGCCTACAAATTGAATTTAATTTCCCTTTATTAACATACGCATGTTATATTTTAACTATGCTACTATAGCAGCAACTCCCTGGGAGGTCCTGCTTTGTTCTGTAACCTGCCCAGGAGCTGTGCACATGGACACAAGTGGAAAAAGGGAGAAAGAAATTGTAGTGTGCCAGCAAGGCTGTCCAGGGCAGGCTTGTTAGAATGCTGCATCTTCCTAACCTTTTAAGGAGCACACAAACCTGCAATATATTTTCAAGATTAAAACAGACCTAACATTAGAAGGAGATCGATTTAATCAAAACCCTTTACCAGGCAATTATAACACTTCCCATAATAGCACTTGAGCAAGATAAATCTAGTAAAAGAAATTTTAGACACAACAGATTTTACGAGTATGCTGTGGCAGTGCATAAGTATAATGCATGCTGACTACAGACTTTGTAGTGTGGGTGATAAAACACAAGGGCTAACATTCTAGCTCCTAAATAAAAGGGCTACTGCCAGTTTTTTCAGTAGTTTTCATTTCAGTAGCAACTCATTTGTACTCAGCAGATTTGAAAACTGTTTTCTAAATTCAGCAATTTCTTCCAAGATGACTGGTGCTTCTGCACACACATACACACAATTATGTTTCCTCATTTCTCAGCATGAACAGGTTCTCCTGGTTTTTTGAGCTGATACTGCTCCAGCTCCTGGATTTGCCTTTTGCATTGTTTCCATAGGCCACCAATCTATTGCCAAACAATCCCAACAACATAAACAATTCATAAAGGTCCTTGGCAGCACATGAGAAATTTGCAAGAAAATTCTGGGACTAGGACCATGAACTAAAATCAAAATATATACAAAAATACAGAGTGATAAAGCATAATAAATAACTTGGAAAAGAAGTTTGAAAATCCAGCAAGTCTGGAAGATTTGCTGGGATATCTTCCTAAAGAAGACAAAGCTCCTAAGACCTACTTAGATAAACTGCATTATGGATAAAAGAGAAATCTCCAGCTACCAGGCATTGCCTTTGGCTACACAATAATCATTAAGTCAGCAAAAGATTAAGTCCAGCCTGCCCATGTTGGATTGTATTTCTGCTGTGTGCAGAAATACAAGCTCCTTCCTTGTTAGCTGCTGGTGTATATGGCAGCATATTTCAGTTCTTAGAATTCTCTAGACTTGAAAGAAAGAAAAACAATTTAGTAATAAGAGCTCTTAGAGAAGAGATGGGTCCCAAAACTTTAAATCCCAGCCCTTCATAGCTGTTATCTATATAGCTGTTATTATATATTCATCCATGCCATGGACTTCCTCAAAGTGGACATCAACATAGTGAAAAATCACAAATGCATATCAGGATCAGATTTTCAAGGATCACAAAGTGAAATGGACCTTTAGTTGGAGTTGGGTCTCAACTTTCTACCTCTAAATATCTTACTTGTAAGTCTGATAAAAAATGTCACATAACACAACGTCTATAATCTTTTAATTAAAAAAAAATCAAAACCAAAGAGTAACTGCCAAAAATAACTGCAGAGTCAATACACTAAAATAAAATGAGAAAATACAACTATGCACACTTTATCTGAATCTTACACTTTTGTGAACATGTATTATGCTAGTCTTTAATTACACAGCTATGATAATTATTCAGAAGTCTCCAGTCTCCATCCAACATACATAATGAACAAGCTCTAGGAATAAATCAAAACATTGCTTTGAAGAGGTCTGTTTATCTCTAGGACAGATGTCTGTGTCGCTTACTCCAGAAGATAGCTGATTTATAATAAGTGCATCAGCAAATTCCAGGAAGGCAAAAGTAATTTTGAAAGTTACCTTATTTACAAAACAAATATTACTTAACAGTACTGAAGTATTGACACTTTTGTAACATTTGAAATAAAAAGAACTTTTTCCTATTTGTTGTACCCTGTAACATGGTAGGCTTTGTTCTGCTCCCTTCAGACTCATAGCAGGGGCACGTAAGGGCAGGGCATACCCAGCACTACTTCAGGTCCCTCCCAGTAGATACACAAACCATGTCTTTACTGCTGAGAGGGAAAGATGAAGAATGAGAAAAAAATATACAACTACATCACATATGACAATGTCAAGAGCAAATCTATAGCTAGGACCATAACAGGTGAGAAGTGGATCTTAATATAGCCTGATTTCCTCATTAACTCTCTCAGCTTGAACAGGTAGCTCAAAGTAATTGGAACTAATGAACTAAGAAAGGAAATGGCTGACCTATCCCATAGCAAGACATGGAGAACATGCCTCTTGCTCCAAAACCTGATGCTGTATCATTTTCTTCTGACTCTGCAGAGGATTATGGCAGAAAAGACACTTGACCATTAATTATTAAAGTACAGTTAAGAAGTGACAAGTTTTAGCCTAAGAATGCATGTCAGCAATCTAACTCATGGTGCCCAAGCCCTGCTATCATCCATACTCAGAATCCTTAACCATGAAACACATGGCTGCATGTGTTAAATCCTTGTTAGCATGGTCATCTACATCTGCAGCATAAAATACACATGGAGTTGAGAGACACCCCTCATCTGCATATTTTTTACTGTGCAAGCAACAAATCCTCAAGTATCTGGACCCTCCCAAAGACACATTTCCCTGGGTCTACATATTTCAGTTCACTGACTTCCTAATAAGCTTCCTATGTTCTGAACACCAACTCAGTTTCAGTAATTTATTTCAGTGTTCTTCATTTTCATGCTGCCCTAGATTTTTCAGCTTTCTGCACCAGTATGTGGCACAACACAACCCAACTCTGCTGAGCAACAAGATGGCTTTGACTCACAGAAATATTAACTGTTTCCAGAATATCACAGCTCCAGTGTGAGCTCCTGAGGCTCACAGGAGTCATCAGAGCCTGCGACATTACACGTAGTATTTTGATCAGAACAATGAGATCTAGGGAACAGATAAAACTCTTATGGCTTAAACAAATTTCTTGTCAATGTAAACTTCTTCACAGGGGTCACTGATGTGTTATTTTATTTATCCATAAACCTGGATTTGGCTGGACAGGATTGCTAAGCATTGCCAACAAAAGCTGAAGTCTTTGGAAGCACAGCTTTGACTAAATACAGGGTAAAGTGCCAGCACTGGCTCAAACAGGGCTCACTCACTCTGTTCTAGCACCTGAAGCACAGGTAATTACTAAGAACACAAGGAAATCAAGTTTGTCTGGTTTCAGTATCTCAATTCAAAATAGCAAAACCAATAACTGAAAAAAAAAAAAAGTATTCTGAAGCTTAGCTTGGGACATGCTCAACATGCCATGATGGTGCACGAAAATGATCACATCCAGCTCTAAATGCTCACTGGGCAGTCCTTCACTTCTCACAGCTTCAGGTGGGATGCAATCCCACTTGCATTCTCAGGGAAGTTAAAAAAAAGTCTTTCAAAATATAGGAAATCTGAGGAATATGGTCACATGGTAAAGTAAAATTATCACTGTACAAAAGAATAAAAATATTGTAAATAGCAAGTGTTACTTCCTTTGCAGCTTGGTGCTGGAATGCTGCCAACAATGACATGACTGGCAACCCAGATACACTCAGAACTAGAACAACCAGAAATTTCAGCAATTCTTCCTTGTATTGGATTTAATAAAAAATTAAATAAACCAAAACAAATAAGAAGACATAAAATGTAAGTAGGATGGAACAATAGGGTAAATTTGTCTATGCCCATAATGAGGTATAGCTACTAACACCAAGTCTTAATGGAATTTTATTTGCATTCCACTTTCTTTTTTACCTTTCCAGTTAATTTTGAGTAGCAGTAAACTAAGGTGGATTTATTGTGTTCCTTTACTGGAACAAACTGGGGAATGTTTCCTTATGTTATTGTTGCCCTTGGAATATGCACAGAACACATCAACTTCTTATATATTTGTCTTTTCTCAACATTACCAACTGTAGCACATTTTATTTTCATAGGTGTTCTGGAGTTCGCTGGGCAAAAGGTGAACTTTTTAAGCCTATTTAGAAGGCTTCTAAGAAAAATAAGGAAGATTAATACACATATAAAACTATATCTAACTGTATAAAGATTATGGAAACATTTCCATGTTATTTGAAAAATAGTATTTCAAAACTCTAGTTAGTATTTAGTCATTTTGTCTGTGTTATATAAACTTTTATAGTTAACATGCAAGAACTCAGACTGAATCCAAAAGCCTTGAAAACGAGCTACTCATGCAATTTTTCCACAAAGGTTGTACTCAAACTTTAACACCTTATAAATTCTGAGTTCTAAAATCTTTTAGTGCAATGTTTGTAATTTTTCAGATTAACTAAAAAGCACAGAAATATGAAGAGATACAATCACAATGAGCATTATATAGAATTACAAAAAATAATAAAATTATATTATTTGGTTCAAATGTCCCTTCACTTCACAGTTGAGATTCCCTTTTTGCACACCCTTAATGTGCATATTCAAAATACATAAAAGAAATTTCTGTCTTTATAAGATTTGGCATCATACTCACTAAACTTGACTATCCTGTCGAGTTCCTGAATATCCAATATTTGCTTGCAAAGTGGGGGAGGAAATTAATTGAATTTACCCTGCATTTTCCTAAAAACAGCTGATAGCTTAGTTCTTCTTCCAATACACATTTTTATAATATGCCAAGCATACTATTTACATGATCACTAGTGTTATTTCTCCATTCAGTGACAGTCAAGCACAGAATCAAATGCTCCAGTGGAGAACACCAACGTTTACCTTACTTCCATCTTTGCAAACAGAAATATGATAATATAATACAACTAACATTTCAAGCATCATCTTTTGCCATGAAAACAATTGAACAACATATTTTAAAAACCCAAACCAAAACCCCACAACAAGAAGTAAAAAAAAAAAAATCAGAAGAATCAACAAAACATCTATTATTTTTACAGCCATTACACTACTGTAGGGAACGATCTGCAGACAGTACAACTGACTGAGCACTCAGTGACAGGATTTATGTTTAGTCATATTTTGTTCAATGTGATGCTTCAGATAAAAATCTGCTCATCAGTCCTGCTGCTGAATGCATCTCAAAAAGCTGATGTATCCACTTTCTATTATAGTTACTGATTCCAGTAACAAACAGTTCTAACACTTGTAAAATATAGGATTAAAGTAGTTACACCCAAGATGACCATCAATTCACAAAAAACAAGCAAGTGGAAAAAAAAAGATGTCAGCAGTAGAATTTACAAGCCCATTCATTATACCCTTGAGCTATTAAAATGACATAATTTAACTGGTTCATTGGCCTGCTGTGCAAGAGTTCAGCACTGATAAGTTACCTTTGGGCTTCTACCTCTCTGTTCAGTAGAATGTTGCCTGTGTCCCATAGAAAGGAAAAAGTAACATTGACCTAAGAACTCCTTGCCAGACAAATCAGCACAAGTGCAAACCTCAAATCACAAAATGAAAGCACTGCAGAGATGCAAAGGAGGAGGGAGTACTGGGGATGCTACCGAGTGAAAGGATCTGAATAATCCCACTTTGCAGGCTGGAGCACAGAATGTAAAAGGCAGTAGAGACATGTTGGATAAGGAAGCTATTGTCCCAAAGATTTACAGTCTGTCTCATGGTATGACAGCATAATGAGACAAAATGGGAGATAGAAAAGAACACAGGTAATCACTGTCAAACAGATGTCTGAGCATCACTGCCCAGTAGCTTCACTTACTATGGCCACCAAGCAAAGGAGACTCAAGGATCTCTCTGAAACAGTGGTTTTGTCTACAGTTACTGATCATCAGTGACAAGGAATATATTGGTAAGAGGGGGAAAAAAGTGTCACTGAAATATTTAAGCCTGATGACAAATAAAATATTGTCTCTCACCCTAAATCATTGTGCTTTTAAGAAAAATGTGACTAAACATAACATCTAACTGGCACATTCCACATCATGCTCCTGTTCCATTTCTGTTGTGCTCAGGAAATGGTGCCTCGTGACAAAAATCTTGTAGGTGTCAGAATTCCAGTAGCTATTTCAACAAAAGAGAGGTACCACATTTCATCTGTTCTCACAGGACAAGATCCTCCCCTACAGGTCTGGAGAATTGTCATTAGAGAGGACAGTCATGTTCCATTTCAGAAGAGGAAGTGGTACAGTGGGGATTGTTGTTCCTAAGGCCTGGGGGAAACTGGGGCTATTCACCAATATTTACTCATAGCCCTAAACCAGGCCAGAAACGCTGGCAATGAAAAACAGCTCCCAGAGAACACAAGGAGGTGACCTTTGCAGTGTGATATCACTTTGCATCCAGCAGGATTAAAAGAAAAAAAAACCAAAACTATTAATTGCAACTTTTAATTACTAACCAATTACTCATGGGGACTATCCAAGTCCTAACTTTATACTATTACATAGCACAATTAATATGCATGATAAATTGTGGCACACAGCAATCCACTCTGTCACCTTCTTCCTAAGGGGATTGAGAATAGTTAGGTAGCAACTCTTGTCCATCCTAGAACTTTATCAAGGACATAATCAATCATAGAATCCCAAACTGCCTCAGACACCTTAATGTAAGGGAAATAGAACTACAGGCTTTCTCAAGTTGTGCACCTACTACTAAACATGAGTTGAAGACTCCAGCCAGTGAGACACCAGGCAAATGTTTTCCTAAGGTGCCATTATGTTAGAAATTCTAATTTAAAAATATTTGGTATTACATATTTGATCACCAGCAAAATTACCAAAGGCTGCATATATGTAAATGAACAGGCAGGAAACAGCAGACAGTAGCAATCCAAAGACCATTTGTAACATCAAGCTCCACTCAGAGGAAGGAAGGATAGAAGCAGAGTAAAAAAATCCCAGTCCAANNNAGAAGCAACTCCTCAGATCAATTATATGCAAGCAATTCCATTTCAGATTAAATTTTATAAACAAAGGAATTTTTCCAGTGGCAAGTACTGAATCATCCCGCGTATGAAAAAAAGTTCAATTTAATAACAAATTCAGAATTAATTTATTAAATATATTACCTTCATATGATAATATATTAAAATAGTAACTGAATCACACTATGCATAGTTCCATCTTTTATTGCCTAAGGGGCTTAAAGGCATAGAGGGTATGAGGAAAAGAATAACTAACTATATAATGTATAAAATGCCTGAACACTTACATTAAAATTCTTTAAAATAACCAGAATAAAAATTTCTTTCCCTTAGATAAGAAGAGGCCATGAGCAGTTGTGTTGTCAGGTAGGTGTTATGCATTCAAATTACTGCTGCACATTTGGATTTAATTAAAATAATTCAGAAATCACTTATAAGACGTAAGCACAAGTGTGAACAGCCAATTAACCGAACGGAAACCTTCTTTATGCAGAATTTAAAAACCATATTCATAGGAGCAGGAAAAGCACTTTCCTTTTACATCATAAGAGCTAAACTGATTAGCATATGGCAAATTTAGTAAAGATTGCTCCAGATAGGAAAAATGTCTTGAGATAAAAGCCTACCTGATTTGCAACAGAACCAGGATGTTCAGCCACTTATATATATTCAGGGAAACTCTAAGAATGTCAGCATGAATACCTTGGACAACAAATGTCTAGAAAAAGTCTAGCAAGACTGAGAAAAAAAATTAAAAACACCCGAAGTCAGGAGAAAATAATGTAGCCTCCATAACTGCTCTTCACATTCATAAAGGAAAATCAGGTAAACAAAGGTAAACAGAGAAGAGAGACAAATAGTAAGAGAAAGCAGTATCATGTATCCAACTCAGTAACTGATGAGGAGCATGGCAACATCATAATCAAAAGGAGCCAGTCAATAAGGCTGTCAGTGGAACCACTAAAGCTAGTCCAAGTAACAATGTCAGCACTGCATATATCTGACCAGCAAAATAAAAATGAAAGAACTGCAATAACTGAAGCAGGATATTAAACTATAGATGACAAACACTGTTTCCAGTTTTTGTGACTGAAATTCAAGGATTTAGTCTCTTATGAAGTACAGTGCAGAAATAACGTAGCATGGCTGATCTAAGGTGGACTTCCACTGAGCATTTCACATGCTGCTACAGACAAAGTAACCACATAAATGGAGACAAAAAAGTAACCAGTGAAACTGAGGTAAGAAAGCAAATGGCAAAACGGGAAAGAACTGCTAGTGCTCAACAGAATCTGCTGAAGAAGTGTGAATAGAGCAGTTTCTTAAGGGCAAATCTTGAGACCAGTTTCGTTGAGATCACTTGAGATACTTGAAATGAGTAATGTTGGTTATTAAAGTAGAAACATAATAATAATATTTACAAGACATCATCAACCCAGAAGAGGTAAGCTCATCATACAAAAAGAGCTGAAGAACTGCAGCAAAGCAGATTGATATTTAATAGCACTAACTACAAGGTCATGATCTCAAGAACTCAGTCTTTACCATAAAGTAAGGCCTCATCAATCAGTAAGGAGGACATAGAAAATAGAAATACAGGAGTTTTTTAGTTGATTTCTGGACAAATATAAACCACAAATATAAATGTTATGTGTGAAATGGTAAACAAAATGGTAGGTTGCATGAAAAACTATGCATTTCATACCCTTGTCTTTTGCATCTATACATGCCTGTAGTCATAAAAAAAGTTATTTTCACAGTGTTTGTTCTTCTAAATTAATTCTCCTTACTCTACATGTCCAGTGGAGCCAAGGACTGAGCTATATTTTGAGACATCCACCAGTTCAAGTTTATATTCAAACAAAGCTACAGAGCAAGCAAAAGAGCTCGCAAGAAAACTTTCCCATTCCTGTACAAAAGTGAAGCCTTTCAAAAAACCTGGCAAATTTACTACAATCCATTTTCAAGTAGTTTTGAATGGCACACACAACAGCAGGTACTTCTCCCTTGCCTAGCAAGAAAAGAATGTTATATAAGTAATCTACTACTTGGTAAAACCATGTCAGAAGAGTGTCTTTCTATTTAGACAAGGGAGGTAAGACTGTCTGCAAAAATTTGCATCAAAACATCACCTGTAAAATCTGCTGACAATTATGGCTGATTTTTTTACTCAGAAGTCACAGGTACAGCTTCACTTATTAGCAGCCCAAAGTAACAGGAGCCACCCACCTGAGGACCCTTACCACTAAATGTTGAATCTGGTCCAAACTTTTCAAGATTTCATTTGCAGAAATTCTCATCTGCAGAAAGTGCATGGGTTTATTGTCACATTGCATTGCCACATTTGAAAATGCCACAGCTCCCCTTCCATTCTGTACTATAAAAGTCCTACTTTTTCTTGTTCCTGACTTTTGTCTCCTCTACTCTCTTGTTCTGTCTTAGTCTTCCTGCTGCACAGTCAGCTGCTACTTCAGGCTTTTTGAGTTTTAAGAAAAACCCTTTCAGTTACTGTCAGAGGTCTCACTGTTCTCAATTTGTTTTTCAATTGTCACAGGAAGAAACAATGCGATCCTGGAGAGAATATATGAGCAAGAGAATGCTTTAGTGAGGTGAAATAATTAGGTCAGACTGTTGTGGGTGTCATGATTTAAAATAAGAAGTTATCTTTATAAGTAGTTTGAAAAAATTTCAAACCCACAAACTGTGCTATAAACATTTTACCCACTTGGTTATTTGACACCTTAATGCTTACTAAGCACATCAGTAGATGACATTAGATTTGCTTATGAGCCATCTGTTAATATGCTATCAATCAGTTAATACATTAATAATTATTTAACCCTTTACAAATGTTAAGGTCATTCAGTAAATGGGAGTAACACTAACTACCTCCATGTTAATTAATTAATGCTTTTAACACATCTCTTTCACAAAGCAACATACTTCAGCAAAATGAAGTAGCAACTTTCAACAAGGAATTAGGAAATTTTCATTTATTCCAAAACAATATTTAACCACTCAAGTGTTTTAAAACAAAATGTTTGCTCTGTTTAATTCAGCAATTTCAAGAAGAAGCTACAATTCCAAATACTTTCTTTAGGAAATGAGTCTTACTTGCAAAAGAGCCTCTCTCAGAGAATAAAACCCAGAGAGCTTTGGTGGGTGAATTTCTTTGTTGTCTGACATTTCTCATTAAATGATCAGCTTTAAGTTGCCTACAGTGTTGCCAAAAATAACTTTTTAGGATGAATCTTTTTAAGCTGAGCACCTTCACAATAATTCTACATCAGAAAGGTGAATTTCACCAGAACGCCTATTTATGACTATGACATAAAACAAAACAATATATGAAAAGTCCATGATAAAGCCATAATTAATGCTTTTCTCTTTTACGTCAGAAGTGGTTTTTTGTCAATCTTTGTGAAAACCCATCCCAAGTCATACATTTTGGAAGCTCAGTTTGAGCATGGAGAAAGAAAATCAGTTCTGCATGTTCAGACTAAGTTATCACTTGGTTAAAATATCTAAATTTCTAGAATTCAGAACTTCTAGCCAGTATTTCTGAAAATTCAATTCTCCCTGAATTTGATTAAACCTACTTTTAAAACCTCTCATGCTATTAATTTTGCACAGAACTAAGTGAACACGACTACAGGGATTTATTGGGCCTTCCTCGGTAACCTGAAGCTTTGACACAAAGTGGAATGGGGGAGGCCAACTCAAATGAGAAGCCTCATTGAAAAAAAGAATCAAAATTCAGGAACAGGAAGAAATAGATGTCTGAAAGCAGCTGAACAGTTCAAGGGTGGGTAAAACAAAGAAAATGGGCCATGCACACTGAAACCTATTAACAGTGCTCTGTATACATAACTTTCATTAACTTTGTTAAACCAAGAACAAAACTATAGAGTTGATCAAAAGCTTCATAACTTGGGTGATGAATCACGTGAAGTTTATCATTCTAACATGCAACAGAATCTGTGGTTTTGCTTAAGTCGTGTATTTAGACTCCAGGAATTTAAAAGAAAACTGTTGCAAATTCTTGTATATTTTGCAAAGCCATCCAGAAAAAAAGAATTAGGAGCAGCAGGAGTAATACTTCTCCAGAATCTTGAAGATGTACAGAGAACAACATACACAGTTGAAGGAAAAGTCGGTATCAAAGAAATTAAATATTTCATTTATTTTCTCTTCCTGATGAAAAATCCTTAATTCCTGAGTAATTGCTATGTGGCATAAACGGAAAATTTTCACAGGAACCAATTTGTTGTTTTCACTTTTTCATGCCTAATTTGAGATTCACAGAAACAGCAAACTTAAGAGACTGCAGTGGATGTTCTGTTTTCAAAGACCTATACTCTAAATATTTCAGAAAAAAACTACGATTTTTTAGTCTTCTCAGTTTGAGCATTGAGAAGAAAATGAATTTCCCAAACCCTGTGCCTCTTATTACCTTTGCAGAATGGACTTCACCTCATCCCTTCTAACACGGTGGTAACAAAGCAGATCAGTATCTATCCTGATTGGCACAGTGCTTCTCTTCTATAAGATCTTAGAAAAATTGACTACTCTATCACTGGAATGAGCTTGAGAAACATGCAATAAAGGGACAAAGCCACTTTTCCACAACAAGGAGGAAAAAGAAGACATCAATTAATTGTGATTTACAAATTCTGCTCGTAGCTTGTAGGAAAAGACAGAATCATGTAACTGAAACTTATGAAAATGAAAAGGTTGACCAAGTCTGAACAAACACAAGCAAAGTTTCTGTAACCTTTCACAACTTGCATTTTTAAAATTCTAAAATTTACACATAATAATAAAATGATTACACAAATGAAGATCTAATTCTATATACAAAAATTTTACATTCTTCTAACTACTGAGACAACTGCTTAGTACCAGCATGTGCAGCATTCTACCAGTTGCTTAAAAACAATGCTTTCGTGAAACATGGAAAAATTTTATTTTAGAAAATCATGAAACAGAACATGGCAATGCTACCCTAAATTTAGGTACAGAACATATAAGATATTACAATAGCCTAAAAACTGTAAAATCTAGAATAGAAGCAAAATTCAGATGTGTACTGTTTAAGATCATGTTCAAACTTTAAACTAAACAGTGATATATTTTAGCTTCCCTTTAGTATAGGTTTGCTAGAAATTACTCTTGAGTGACCTTAATGAAAGGAGAGCTATTTTACCAACTGCTAACAAATGGAAATATTCATCATTCACTCAGCAAACTCTTTTTTTTCCTTAAAGAACCACCAGAACCTGAAAGCACTACTTTTCCAGGTCTCTCTTCCTCTTACATTCCATTCACAAAAGCAGTCTAGGCAAATAGATGAAAACTAGGAGAGATGATCCAAGAAGGGAAATAGCAAAATGAACTCCATGCCCTTCACCTTCCCTTCTACTGTTCCTCCCAAAGACAGATAAATCCTTTATCAAAATTTTAAGACAGAATTATTGATTCACTGTTTGATATTAATACCTTTAATGTTTTAAGGAAGTCCTGTCTATGTATAGAGTTGATCAGTACATCAGCTGCCTACTGAACTCAGACCTTTGCACTACCTTCAATAACTCTGACAGATTAACTATGATTGATTACTTAAAATCAAAACTCTGATCAATAAGCAATTAGTGTTCAATCATCATACTTTGAATATGAAACAGACATGTGATTTTTTTATTCTACCATTACTATATTTTAGTTTATTTGAACATGCAGACATTTACAACTCAATCGAATATAAAATCTAACAAAAAATTGTCAAATACTTCACAACTACTTTGATAGAACATCATGTGTTACTTGCATCTGTTACACTGAAAGACTACTGAGATACCACAGTATGTGCTCCCACATTTTAGTATTCAGAATCCAGCTAAAACAGTGCTAGTTAATAGCACCAACAGTGGCATGTAAGAAAGGGGGTGGGGGGGGAGAGCAAACCTAGGTACTTTCCTCCATTTCTTTCTTTCTGCACATAAAGTTGCAGGCTGCCAGTGCTTGTGCATCATCACGCAAGAAAAATTAAGACTGGACTACATGTTAAGAAATAGTTTTTAAGGTAACAGTAACACTACTAAGTGTGGTTACCTACTAAACTGCCAAGAAACTAGAGCCCAGAATGACAAATTAAGACTAAAGAAATACAGTGTTTTAAAAATTAATCTTTAAATAGACTTATTACAGAGTCACATACAACTACTGACTGAAAAAAAACCCTCTAGATTTAAAAAAAGTATTTAAAATTAGTCACCAGAGTGTATTAGCCAGTAAAACTCCTTTACTCATAAACATAGAACTTTTTTGTTATACTCATGAATGTTCCAATACTTGAACTCTACATTTACACATATGTACACACATATTTAAACACAAATTCATTGCATGTTAGAATTGGCATTTTGTTTAAGTATGAAATATTGAAGCTATATAAAATCCCTAAATTTAGCTTATAATTTTATCTGGTCCAGACTAATTCCAACTGAAAACAATGAAGAAAAGAATACTGCACCAAAACACTTCCCCAAAAATCCTTTCTCAGTCTCCCTGCAAAAGATAGCATGTTAAAACTATCTTTATACACAATAAACACCACCTTTTTTATTTCTGCTAGAGAAATATTTATCAGTAAAGTTGCCAAGAATGGTTTGATGCATGCCAGAATCTTCAGAGTACAAACTGCAATGCATTTTTTGTTTATAAAGAACATTACTTGGAAAACAGCAAAACTCAGCACAGTTTTGTTACTGTAACAAATTTGTTACAGTGTTACTATAATTAAAAATCCACAAGGTAGACGTAATTAGAATACTGGTCTGCAAACGGTCTGCAAACATTTAATTCCTTCTCTATCTTCCCTGCAAAGAGAATTTCTTATCCTTGCCTCCAAGGGTCTATTTCAGGCACTATCAATCCTCCTAACCCCACAAGCTGTGCCCCAATATCTTCACATGGCTAAAAGCCAAAAGAAATACACCATTTACCTGAGACAAGTGAAGGGAAAGAGAAGCTCAGAAGAAGGAGATTACAACAGTTCTGTACAAGCCCCACCACTCTGTTGGAAAATGGAACTGAGCCACTGCCGGGCGAACGGCGTCCCAGGGACAATCAGTTAATGCCAGCCTCAAACTCCAGAGCTGAGGATCACCTAACATAATAGCACAGCACGACTGCTTGCCACATGACAGTCAGAGACCCTTCACCTGAACCACTCACAAGCCAAAAAATATTCAGAAGAACAAACTGGCCATGTTTTTGTATTTTCTCTCTGGCCTAGTTCCACACCTGTTCCCATGAGCTCGTCTCCAGCTCTTACTTGCAACATTACATTTCGTTCCAGACTGATCACTTCTCTTTTTCAACTATCAGCTATCTCCATTTTTTTTATATACATTGCAATTGATTTTTCCCAGTAAGTGTATGAATGTAGTCTCCCTCAAAGCATTTTTAGTGGCCTTTCCACACCAATCACAAGGCAAACACCAGCAGAGTTCCTACCAAGCAGTATTTTAAAACTTCTGCTATGTTCTGCAGCACAACTACTTTGGACAGACACCAATTGGTTTTGACATACAAGATTCAATAAAGTATTACTTAAATTAAGGAGCAAAAATATCTAGCATATTGCTTTATATACACGTTTTAAGAGAAATAGTTTCAAATTGAACATTTCTTCCTAGAACAAGATACATCAATAGCTGAGTGTATCAATTGTCTTCAAATATTATAGACTCAGAACACAAATCTCAGTTACAGACCTTTTCTGATAAAAATTTGTGATTAATGCAAAGACCTGAACTACAAAACAGCTCTCCCTGATGTTGTCTCAAACAGTGAGCATATTAATAGTTTTCTTCTTTCTTAGAAAGACTAATAATCCTAACATAAAAAAAACAGGTTAACACAAAGAACTTGCTAATGTGCATAAGAGTGTTGCTAGAAAGTTTACTGGAAGGTATTTCTAAAGTCGCTCAAAACCACACAGTTATGGAGGGTGGCAGATGTAAATGGATAAACCTGCCAGAACTACTTGATAGTGCTGACAAGCAGAACTTACTGTGTCAACATATTGCCCAATTTAGGGGTGGGGGGAAGAAGAAAAAAGACAACCAGAACCTTGGCAGCAAATATTAAACTCTTGTACTAATTTGAATTTAATTTTTATCAGTGCAACTAAACAGTTGCCTCCTACCAATAGTATGGTTTCAAGATGTCTTTGGCATTTCGTTAAGTATAGCAGCAATCAGCAGTAACCCAGATTACAATTTTTAATAAGCAAAATTCAGCAGCTTGCATAAAAAAAAAAAAAAAGGAGCCTAATAGGAAAAAAACTACAAGTGTTCTGAGTCTCTGAAATCAGACTGTTATACCAGCTGGTGCTGAGAATAGCCTACGCATTTGCTTTCAGTTGAACCTGAAAATACCAGGTTAAACTCACAGAGAAGAAAACAAGTTTCCAATTTACATGTTGGCTAATATTTTAGTTTTTTTGAAACCTTAATTTCAAAATCAAAAGAACTTTTCTTCAAAAGCACTTAGCTATTTTTCCTTTGTGATAATTAAATATCTGTCAGTTTAATTTATGACAACTTACAGTCACAATAATAAAGTTCTGTATTCATTAAAGATGTATCTCACTAACCAAACCACAGAAATAAGACCATTTCCTGTTGTTTTCACTACTAATTCAAATATACTAAGATTTTTAATGTCTTACATGTAGACAATTCAGAATACTTGTAAATTGAAACACATTTCCCGCTCCTAAAAAATGACTGGGAGCTATTAGCTTTTATGGTGCTGTGCTCTGTGCAACATAGTATTTACAGCAGGCATACTGTGTCTAAAGTGTAATCTTCCTCCAGCCTTCAGTGCTTCAGAGACATTAACCAGCAGCTTCACCAGAAGCCACTCCACCTTCATTTAGGGCAGCCAATAAAAAAATTGCAACTCTCCCTTTAAACAGAATGAAGCAGCAAAATGAAATTTCAGGGCTGACTATAAGATGTCCTCTTTGAATAGAACTGGAAAGTGCATATATTTTACTTCAACAGTCTCCTAAAATAATGGGGGTGGGGATGCATTTGTTTGATTTCTTTTTTTACGGTGTTTCTAAAACTAAGTGTCAATCTAAATGCTATTCTTACCAAACCGATAAGTTAAAGATGTTTGAGAGGTCATACTTTCTTGAGAAAACAACTATCTAAAGAGCAAACATATATGAAAGATTTAACTGTATTTCAAAGCAGAAAATTTTGACTTGTCTGACATCAAAACAGCTAACCTAGAAATGATCTGAGATTCACTTCACCTAGTATAGGTGAAGTGCAGATATAACTGCAAGTGCAAGCTCTGCTTTTTTTCAACTTAAAATGGATTTCACACCATGACAGGTTTCATTCTGCATTAAAATTGCAAATCTTCCATTTGGCCCAGTTTCAGCTGCAATTGATCTGCTTTGTCGTCATAGATTTAAAAAAAAAAACAGTGAAGGGCACTGCAGCTTTAAATATTTCAGAGCTATGTAGCTAGTAAATAGACTCCATTGCAATATGGCTCTGAAGGTCGTGTCCTATTGTCTCTTTTTTCTGCAAATATTCTGAACAGCATAAAATGGTTTATTTTATACAATACTTTCCTGCCATTTCTAAATTATGTCAATTGTATTAGGCATTTCCTCACTGGAAAGGACAGATACGCCACTCTTTCCATACACACCCACGCTGCTTCGAGATGTATTCAAAACGTCCACTGTGAATATAACAGCAGGGTGTACGTATTAGATGTACACAGCTTTTCATATGGATGCCTCATGTGAACAGGCTCCCCGTTAAATCCCACCACAACATAAGGACAATTAGTTATTGCAATGGTGATAAAATAATTAACTGAATTTCAGGTCAAGAAGCACCTTTGGTTAAAATGAACAGCCCAGTTAGAAAACTGAAGCCAGCAATTTCAACATCTCAGCTTTCTCACATATGGGAGAATATGACAAAAAATTCTAACGCAGCACCAAGGGAACACAGTCTGCCGAACCTGTTTTTCATGAAGGTTACTACCTTTCAGATGCTAAAAAAAGAGAAAAAAAAACAAACAAACAAAAAAAATACCACATTTAAAAATTAGTTACAAGAAAAATAAGAATTTAAACCTTATGCTAGAATTGTAAATCTTTGTGTATGCACTCCCTAGGTTCAACCCCACTTCTTTCATGTAAGGTGACTTTTTGATGAAAATATGAGTTATGGAGATGCCACTCAGACAGAACAGTAACATGAAACACAGCCCTACAAAAACTATACATTTGTGATAGCTGTCATCATGCAGAAGGTGCTTGTAGTCATTTACCTGAAAAGGCAACAGATTGTTGCCATTGTCCGTCCTGAACGCGTTGTCTTCCATCCAGGATTTGGGGGTTAAGGGTGCAGCCCGTGGGAACTTCGGAGGGGCAATGACATTGCTGGAGAAGGGTTTTTTAAGGGGTGAAATGGGATTGAGGGGGGAGGGCACGCCGACTCCCACTCCCACACCAACCCCCACTCCAACTGCCCTTCGAGGGTCCCTACCAGCCTGCAGCCCACCCCAAGGGTTGGAAGGTGTACTCCAAGCTGCGTTTTGATGGTTATTCCAGCTGGAGGAGGAAGAAGAAGAGGCAGAGGAGGAAGACGGTTTGCTGGTCATGATAGGCTGATGGCTGTAAGCAGCATTTCTCTGGGCGAAAGGTGCCTGGTTAGGACTCACAGGTGACCTCCGCTGCTGCTGCTGCTGCTGAGCTTGCTGCTGCTGCTGCTGATGTTGGTGGTGTTGAGTCTGAGCTAGGCCAATCTGAGGTGAGAAAGTGCCACCAAATACAGGGTTGACATGGTGTGGAAAATTCTGGAAAAGCATTGTCCCATTGACTGGAGTAATCCCTTGGAAAAAGCTATCATCCACCGTGTTTGTGGTCCCTGTAGACCAGGTGCTGCCAAACGAGGGAGACAAGGAGGTGCCGGCTGCAGGTTCTTGTTGAGGCTGGTGAAAGCTCAAGCCAGGCAAAATGGGAGACTCCATCTGCATCTTCTCCTTGCTATTTTGGGAAGGAGCCGATGTGCCGATACTAGTCACTGAGCTGTTGTCTTCTGGTTTGGGTGTCTCCGACGAGATGGGTGTAGTGGGGGCTTCTGCTGAGTTTGGATCTTGCTGCTGCTGCTGCTGCCGCTGCTGCTGGGGCTGGGCTTTGCTTTTGTCCATCAGTAAATCATCCTGCATGGTTTGCGCAGCTGAAACAGTAGGGGAAAAAACCACAAAGACAGATTATTAACATTGTCATTCATACCACAAGCCAGTCTGTTTTAATCATTTGCCAGCCAAAAATCTAGTCCTATTGCTAGTACTATGCTACAGCATATTGCAAGGCAAACCCGTAATCTTCCCCCTCCCCCATTTAGGAATATGTAACCTTTGATCGTGCTAGATTGCCCTTAAAATATTTTTTAAGATGCTTCACCCTTTTTGATGCCTTGTTTCCCTTCAGTCTAAATGAGAGATATGCTTATAGGGCAGAGATATACAGCAATTTCGCCACGTCTCTTTTCTCTTACACCGGAACTCAGAGCTCTCACCCTGCAATGAGAAACTGATTCTGGTTCCTGTTTTTCCAAGCACCCTCCTCCTCCACCTCCTCCCCCTGGTTATTTGCATACGTCAATAAATACTGCTGCGTCCTTCAGCAAGGTTAAAAAGACACCAGTCTTCGCTCTTCTCCACCCCCTTTTCTATTAGGGGACCTTTAAAGGAGCCGGCCACCGATTTTCCTTAATTAACAAGCAAGCTTGCAGTGATTGAGGTTTATCAGAGCGAAAGCGCACAGGGACGCTCGCGGTGACACGGGAGCGGCTCCTCGCTGCACAATCGCTTCCTGCCCGCTCCCTGCGCCCAGCCCGCGCCGGCTCCGGGCAGCGGCGGCGATGGCACAGCCGGGAAGGGGGGCCGGGGGGCGGAGACACTTCGCGTACAAAGCCACCGATGGGTGTTAGATTTGCCTTCGGTGACCTTACGATCTCTCCGCGTAAAACGCTATTTTACATCAAAGCAGTCCCTTACTTGAAGGTATAGCTATCTACTCGCTCCATTTATATACATACCCGCTTTATTTATACACATACATAAGAAATCATCGGAGATTTCTCCATTAGAAAGCCGTAAGGTCAAAATCAGCAGACCGGGGAGGTATTATTAGACTATGATCTTTCAAATGCTTTCAAATGAAACATAAATCCAGGGAAAATCAAAATATTTACCATACAGACATGCTGCATGTTAAAAATCATCTTTATATGCACAAGACAAAGACTAGTGATGCAAATTATTCGCTAAATCAATACATAAGCTTAAACTCCAGAAAGGAAATGTATGTGGAATTGTTGAGGCTTATATCTGCTAGAAAAGGTGTTCCATATGAAACAGGGCAGATAATATAATTTTATAATGATTTTGAGACCCAATAGTACTAATACAATACAGACGTCAATGAACAGCAATTGTATGAAATCACAACAGGAACCTCCACATTTTGCAGGCTTTTAGTCAATTGAGGAGATCATTCTATATCTCGAAAGTATTTTAAATGAGCCCCAAATCACTTACTTTGAGTAACTATACCAAAGATGGCCATCGCTGAATACCTAACTGCATTGCTATTGAGTTAATCATATGACATTTACATGCCTAAGACGGCATTTTTTAGGATTGTTTTTGTAATGTAACAATGTACAGCCGAATTAATTAACTGTTTAAGAAAGGTGGCAAAGTGTGAAACTGTCGACACTGCCCTTTCTGATATCAAATGGTCCAGGTGTATCTTACATTTTTTGTTCTTTCCTTTAAATATCTTCTGAGGCATGCACACACATTTTAGTTAAAATGAATTCCAGGAGAGGTTTCTGGTATCTAGTAAGCTACTGCTTATGCTCGCCCTGATTTACCAATATGTAAAGCGAGCAGCACGGCTTCCTGAGCAGACCATGCAGTGAGACAACATTAAGCTCCTAAGGACGGGGTAAACCATTGCATCTGTTCCAGGCAGCGCTGCTGCTGCTGCTGGGAGTGCAGAAAACCTTGCAAGGCATTTTAAAGCAATACTGCAGTAAACCACAATATACCAAGCTCTGTTTGTAACTTTCCATTAGCTTCACTTCTACCCACATCACTATTACTGCTAAGGCTACATAAAACTACTGATGACTCCACATCAGAGGGAGAAAAGGATTATGTGTATCCCTCTCCCCTGGGTCTGACCTATCAGTATAAAAATACATTTAGAGAGAAAAATATAGCAGCTGAAATGTTAAAATTCTGTCGTCAATAAAGTTATATTTAAATTAGTTAGTCACCAGGTTATCTATAGTGGCTAGTACAGCAGTTGCTTCAAATATGTACCTTGACTTAGCTAGCTGGTTTTGAACTTTATCCTAAGGACTGTGATTCATATTCCCTTCCATACTGCTCCTTAAAGGCAAAAATCACTGCACCGTTCAACCCTCTTGTCAAGGTCAAGACCTTCCTTTAATGAATGAAGCCAGTCCAAATGAAAAAATACTGGTTAATAAACGACTTTGAAAGACAGGCCAGGCAATGTCTAATGTGGGACTAGTATGCAGTACTCTTGATTATTTGGTGTAAGCATTTGTACAAATTTACAATCCAGTACAGGAAATCTATATCCCCATAGCAATACCAGATGCATTTGCATGCAGAAACCCACGCAGCCAACACAGAAATGTTTAAGGAACAGTTACCTTTGGATTTTCTGTATTTAAAGATCAACAAAAGGACAGTATATTTATTTTCTTCTTTCAGGTTTGGTATATGACAAATAGTCGACCAGTCTGGCAAGAGCACTTTGACAACTGGAAGCTTTCAGCGCATGCTCTCCCAAGGAATCATGGGGTTTGAAGTCTTACCTATAAGACAGCATTTCAGGGCTGCTTCCTGAAAGGAAAAGAGCTCGAAAGGGGAAAAAAAAAAAAAAGTGCACACTCTCTCTTCCCAAGGAAAACTGCTGCAATCTGAATCATCAGCTCGTAGGAAATATCTGTCAGACTGAGCTGAAAGTGACTAACTAAATATGAGCTTTTAAACAGTTTGATTTAGAAGCCCAGATGAAATAGCCACCTATTCAGAACAACTGCTAGACAGAGGAATAGTTCAAGTGTTTCCACACTTCCCTTACAAACTCCTAGCATAAGAAATTAATTATAAGCTCAAACCAGCTATAAAGTTTACAGCTATTACAAAGGAAATCGTGCCACATTGCTTAGCTGAAGAATATATTAAATAATCACGTCATAATATAATTTCTAAATATATTCTGAAACTGAAACACAAATAGGTCAAGTATGAAAATTTAAGAACAAATCAAAATCAGTACATAAGTGAAAAGTCGTACTATTTGAATAGTTTCCAATTTTCAAGTTACAACTTTTTTATTACTCAGTTGTCACTACACTGAAAATTCCACCAAAAAATAAGCTGCTCAGAAAATCAAGGTGTGAATGTTACTATTTAACATTCCATCTATTCTGTACATGGCGGTGCCACACATCACCTCCCTCCCTTTCACTACCCACCATCTACATATCTCCAGCCTCCACATCAATACACAGCCTGACAGGAGTCCCTCTCATAAGATATTAATATAGTGATCATTGATGTAGGTCGGGTAAAGTTTTCAGAATTTCATTCACTGGCACTTGGTGTTCTGTTTTGCACTAGTCCATGAATTAGTTTGCATATCTATTCTGGGCAATTCATAATACTAATTATTCAGACCAAATAGTAATGCTTATAAGGAAATACATAGCTGAAATCAGAAGTGTGAAAATAACAGTGTTTAATAAAAGTGCAGGCTGATTTTCCAAGGATGAAATAAGCATAGCTTTGTGCATGGAAGAGAGATGACTGAAGCTGAGAAACATAAATTAGGGCAGTTGAAAGTGAGTTGTTCTAACACTTATGTCTCTGCTTTCTGCACTCTGTTTATGTTGGACTGTATGATCTGCCTGCCCTAAATCAACTCTGTAATTAAGAGTTTCTCAACACTTGTTCTAACCTGTTTGTGCTACTCTGAATCATTAAAGGCAGCAACACTGTTTTCTTACAGCAACAGAAAATAATTTTGTTAACTATCCCACCTCTCACAGGGTTGGCTCTAGGCATTCTATGCTTCTCCTTTATGTCCCTATTTACCTGTGGGCTATTGCTTTTCAGATCATTTGAGGAGTCACACGCAAGGGACCGCACTGTTTCTGTCAGTTCTTCCCAGGAGATAGTTTCACTTGATAGATCAATCATTAGGATAAGGAAAAGCACTCCAGAAGCAAAGAAAATCAAGTTGAAAAGACAGTTTTTGATCAACTAGCCACTAGAAAAAAACAATTTTTTTTTTTTTGTTTTTAGCAATTTACTCCCTCATAACTGGAAGTTAAAAGATAGTAATAACAGCTGAATCAGAGCACAAGAGCTTAATTCAATCTGGTATATGAATTACTTGACCTGGGCCAGTTCCAAAGAAACAAATGTAAGAAAGGCCCAAAATAAGCCAAGCTAATTCAATTAACATTGTATAAAGTGTATTTTTATTTTAAGCAATTCATTATGAAGCAATTTAAGCCTCTTTAAGCCTCCTGTGACTAACAAACCATGCTAGTCTTTTTGACAGAAAGTGACTATTCCAACTAGCTTGAAGGTTAAAATGAAGTGTTAAAGTACAGAAAAAACCCCAAGCTTTATTGTAGAAACACATTTTTCGACTTAGATTAGTTTCACTTTAGACTAATTGAGGGCTACTTATCTTTTAAAAAATGGAACCAAGTAGATGAAAAATGCCTAACCGATCTTGTAATTAAATTTTACATATTGCTATCATAGCAGTTAACATGAAGATTTGCCAAAATAGAATACTCCTATATTGCCAGGTTACTTAGCTTTGTTGTAAACAGCAAATAATTTCCACAGTTCTAATACTGCCAGATCAGAAGAACCATATTAAGGTACAGCTCCTTCTGCATTTGTCCTCTTTTCCAGGCCTCACTGAAATAGTCATATATATATATATATATTTAATCTACCTCCACGTCATTCTTTCAGTACTTGCTTAACAACTTCTTTATTAAGCTTAAATCTGTATAAATTTGTTATCAAACCATTTTGTATTTTTAAAAGTTGATGTTTTGCAGTAAATCCAATAGCCAATTTTAGGGCTTCATTTTAAGCCCTAAGAAGCTTATATTTGGGGATTTTCATTAAGTTCTGTACTTGCCTTCAAATGCGCAGTTTTACTTAATTTACTTAAAATGGCTGCTACCTCCAGTCAGTGTCTGGGAGCTGAGCCCTGGCAAAGCTCCAGGAAGAGCAGCCACTTTCCCTCACTCTGCACTGGCCAAACAGAGCCTGCTCCCAGGAGAGTTCTCTCGGCTCAAATGCAGCCACTCACTGCCAGGTGCAGGTAAGAGATGACAGAGTGAGGCAGAGTGCAGCGAACATCAGAGAAACGGAAGGAAGAAACAAAGAAGGATCTATGAAGGGATGATATAGGAAACAATAGTTTAAAAATGAAAACAAAATGCAAGAGGCAATCTGAGATTTACAGTGGAAATTGCCAATGCAAAGAAGGGAGCATAAAGGACAAAAAGTGGAAAGAAAATTAAGGGAAAAGGGGGATGAGGGAGAATGAAGGAGGAGATTGTAGGGAAGAATAAAGCAAGCATTTGAATAGAGCAGCTGCATATCCAGTCTTGTTAAGGAGAACAGAGAAGCATAAAATGACAATTCTTGCTCTGTCTGGGAGTAAGGAAGTGGTTTTTGACAAATTTAAAACCAGTTGGTTATATACGTATTTTAGGATCACACTTTGATTCTGGAAAGAGCAGATAGAGAACATATACCCCAAGCTGTCCAACAGTTTCCACAAATCGGTTTTTGGATTCCAGAATCTTTAAGTTATTTATGGGATGTTAAGGGGTCTGCCATTATAGAATGCTTTGGGTTGTAAGGGACCTTTAAAGCTCCTCTAGTCCAACATCCCTGCAATGAGGGATGTCTTCAATCAGATCAAGTTGCTTAACCTGACCTTAAATGTTTCCAGGGACAAGGAATCCACCCTCTCTCTGGACAACCTGTGCCAGTGCTTTACCACCCTCATAGTAAAAGATTTGTTCCTTATGTTCAATCTAAATCTACAGTCTTTTAGTTTGAAACCACTAAAGCTTGTCCAATTATGCTTTTATGTATCCTATTATGTTTTTATTTTTCATGTTTGGAAAAAAAAAATTAAAAATGTCCAAACCTACCGAGTGTTCGCTATTTGACCTGATATACAAGTTTTGTCCATTCCAGTCTTGTCAAACCTTCCTTTGCCAGTGGTAGAGCAAATCAGCCACCTTTGTTACAGACAGTTCTATAGCCTCAAATGGTAGTCAAGTGATCCTGGGTTCTGGTTCCATTTCTTCAGGTAAATATTCTTCACAGCTATTATTAGCCACTATGACCTTTATCATAAATGGCAGGCAACCAGCATATCCTTTCAACACCAAAGCAAAAATACAGAAACTGCACAAACCACATACTCCTAGAAATAAAACCAGCTTTCCTCTTTCCATTTGTAACACTTGAAAATAAATATAAAAAACCTAAGCTGGGCTACCCTAGCTGCTCAATGCTCTGGCAAATAGGCAATTTGCTTAGTCCAGACCAAGAATAGGAACCAGAAACTCTCGATATCCAATATTGCTCTTACATGCCATGGTCAGCTGTAATTGGGACAGTGTGTATTAGGATCTCTTCCAGGAGGTCATGCCCATGTGGTTTACTCAGGCCACTGTACATCCAACACTCCTCAGCAGTGGTAGCAACACTGAACTTTATGGTCCCAAGAATAAGAACAAAATTAATTTTCTGGGACAGCATGTCGATGCCTTCCTCCTATCTGTTTCTATACCTCCTGTAAGGAACATTTTCATATCTGTAAATACTTCAGCATTCCTCTTTACGATATTTGTAGCAATTAGAAAATAAACAACACCCTTACAATTATGCACACAATACTGCTTACAAGTCCAAGTCCAGGTGTTTCACACACATTTTGACAACACTTTTCTCTCCCCAAAACCTCACAAAACCATACTGATTTGTCCCTAGCTAAAGCAGCACAGTCAAAAAATCCAGTATATTCCAAAAACTCGCCTTTTTATTCCACCTGATGTCTGCTGTCACGTACATGCAAAAGCTTGATCTCAGCAAAGAGCAGCTCTAGGTTGATGCAGCTGCACAGCTGCACCCCGGGCTTGGCCCTGTAAATTGCAACCTTGAACAGCAACTGCAGTGTAATTTACACAAGGTACAGAAACCAGTTTCATATAGCAAAACTTAATATAAGAACTATTCTTTAAAAATATAACCTGAAAAGGAAAATTAAAAGTTGATTTTTACTAACTAATCATTCCAAGAATCTGTCATGTCACAACAGCCTCTGAAAAACAGGCTATTGCCTTTGCTTCGGGAGCACGGCGTGAAGGTAGGAGACAAACACCCACGGTGGAGATAATTGGCAAGGCAACTTCTTTCCAGATACTATCCACCTCTTTGCTCTACAAGGGCTCTTCAGCTTCTAAATTTCCAGTTTTTCAGATTTAGATGCCCTAAGTTGACTTCTGAACACAAAACAAATTCACAAAGCACCTTAGAAGGATTTTTTTTTTTCACATTTGGAAGCACACCAACAAAAGAGAGCGTTGCCATTACCACCAGCCGTGCCATCCCTCACCCCACCTGCACACAGAAACCAGTGGTCACCGGGCCTCCACAGAGCACCGAGTGCCACTTACAAGGGCTTGTCCTTGTCATCGACAACACCACCACTGAAACGGATTAATTTCCCTTGCGCCTTCTGGGCAGCCCGGTCGGGGCTGGCACCCGGCAGGGTCCCCTCCGCCCTGAGGGCAGGTCGCGGGGCCCGGCGGCCGAGCACAGGCGGGGGCCGCCTGCACCTGTTCGGCAGCGGAGGGAACGGGAGATGCTCCCGCCCGAGGAGGTCCCTGCGGGAGCGAGGAGGGGGCAGAGCAGGCGGCCCAGCCTCTGTCTGTCTGTCTGTCTGTCTCCCTCCCTCCCTCCCTCCTTCCTTCC